>OX377206.1:85151631-85416367 GCA_947396885.1 Heligmosomoides polygyrus polygyrus
AGTGTGGGGGTGGAGGAAGGTTGTAATTCTGCAACGTGCATGGCGAATTTGTAGACGTGCCTAACATGTCGGCAAACGCGTCTGGAGATGTGGCACTGTAGGAGTGTGTTGAGGGAAAGTGTGGGGAAGGGGGGGGGGTGTTGTAGTTGAGCTACGTGTCTAGCCATTCAGTAGACTTGGTGAAATTTCATTTTTGTATATACATTGTTTCTTTTTTCAGATTTTAGGGTGGGGTGCCTATAGTTTTCATTGTAGGTTAGGAAGTAACATCGCAGAAATGGAGCCGTTTCATAAAGGAGGTCGTCCAAGCACCAGCCCGAGCGGAAATCTACCAAAGCCCTGCAGAATACGTGCTGAAGAATGCGATGAAAATCTCGGAGCGGAAGTCGCAAGCCAGGCCATCGTGGTGGAAGAACCTCTACATGTAAGCTGTCAGCGGCGAAGACGTCAGAACGAAATTTTTGAAGAAAGAATGGCACGGCTTTCTCAACAGGCTGGATACGAACGGCGAAGGCGTGACAACGAAATTAATGAAGAAAGAGTGGTTCGGCTATCTCAAAGGCTGAACACGAACGACGAAGACGTGAGAACGAAACTATTGAAGAAAGAATGGTCCGGCTATCTCAAAAAGCTGAACACGAACGGCGACGACGTTACAACGAAACTAATGAAGAAAGAATGATTCGGGTTTCTCTGCATGCTGAACACGAACGACGAAGACGTCAGAATGAAACTGCTGAAGAAAGATTGTCTAGGCTTTCTCGACAAGCTGAACTCGAACGGCGAAGACGTCAGAACGAAACTGATGAAGAAAGGTTGTCTCGGCTTTCTCGACATGCTGAACACGAACTGCGAAGACGTCAGAATGAAACTGCTTAAGAAAGATTGGCTCGGCTTTCTCGAAAGGCTGAACACGAACGGCTAAGACGTCAGAACGAAACTGCCGAAGAAAGGGAAGCTCGTCTCTCTCAACAAGCTGGGTACCGTAGGATAAAACGTCAGAACGGAACCACTGAGGAAAGGGAGTCTCGAGTTTCGCAAAAGGCGAACATGAAAGACGAAGACGTGAAGCCGATCATGCAGTTGACCAAGAAATTCGGCTTTCTCAGGAGGAGGAACAGCGAGGAGGAAGAGTTCATGAGGCAGGAGATGACGTGGAAGTTGGCCTGCAGGAAACAAAAGTAGAACCAGAGCGACGAAGAATTAGAAGATCCCGTACCACTGGAATCGCTTTGCATAGTAGACAAACAGAGCAACACTTTCTTGGTGCCGCGAATGTCATTTGCTTCAATTGTCGGGCAAGACATTTTGAATCGGAACAGATTGGCAGACATCCGGGACTGTTTGTGCAGTGCTGTAATCTCGGTCGCACTCGACTGCAGAAGTTTCAAAATTTTCCTGAGACTCTTAAGGAACTGTTTGAAAGCGACCCTTCAGCAACCGGAGAACGCAGAAAGCTGCAATAGAATTTCCACCAGCACTTGCGAAAGTTCAATTCCTCACTTGCTATGGCTTCGATAGGTGCCCAAGTGGTGCCGCCTAGAGGACCTGGACCATATTGCTCCCGCATACACGACCAGATTTATCACTGCATTGGACCACTACATCCAGAGGGAGGACAACTAAGACAATACGGACAAGTCTACATCTTGGACACCTTTGAGGCTGCTCAGGAGAGATTGGGGAAGGTTCAAAATGTAGGCTGCGATGCTATGCTTATGGAGACACAAAGTAAGTCGCCTTATTGCCGACATTAACTCGTATGCACAGGCTTTCAAGATGATGAGAGAAGTAGAATTGGCTGAAGAAGAACTTGCCCGCATAGAACGTCGTGCTCTTCCGAAGCTCAAGATGGTGCAATCAAGGGAGCGAGGACGTTCGCGGCGCCCGTATGATATTCCAACTGCAATTGAAATTGCTGCTGTTTATGTAGCCGAAGATGGTGACATTCTTGCCTCACGAAGCTTAGCAGTACATCAAAGAGGAGGAAATCTTCAACAACTTTCTGATATCGATAGGAAATGCGACCCTTTAACGTATCCCCTCTTTTTCCCAACTGGAGAGGATGGATGGCATGTTGGCTTGAAAAACACCGCGTACAAGAGGCTCACTCAAATGAAGTACTACGCCTATCTGCTCTCCATTCGAGATAACGAATGGAACCCGCTACTGCATGATGGTAAACTCCTACAACAATTTATAGTGGATGCGTATGTGGAGATAGAGCAAAATCGTTTGCATTTCCACCGAACACACCAGAAGGAGCTGCGTTAAGACGCTTACAGAGGATTCGCAGACTACATCGCTGAAGAAGCTCAAGATCTCAGCGGTCCACCGGGAAGGAGAACTCTTGGGTCCTCTTATAAAGGTGGGCCAAGAAACATGCAGCAGAGCTATCAGGACGCCATGGCTATTGTTGCTAGACACGGGAAGCCAGATGTTTTTCTAACGATAACCTGTAATCCGCAGTGGAAAGAAATCAAGGACAATCTTCTACCTGGACAGCTTCCAGAGCATCGATCAGACCTCATAACAAGAGTTTTCAATTTGAAGCTTCGAGAACTGTGCCAGGATCTCTTCAAACGGCACATTCTCGGAGAAGGGGAAGTCTTACGTCATGGTTGTTGAATTTCAGAAGCGTGGTCTTCCACACTGCCACATGCTTCTGATCCTCAAGGCAGAGTTCAAGCCTCGCATTGGAACAGACGTCGACAAATTCTGTTGCGATGAAGTGCCAAACGTTGCTGAGGAACCTGAATTGTTCGAAGCTGTGAAGAAGTTTATGGTACACCGACGTTGCGGAGTGTTCTACCCTACTTCACCTTGCATGAAAGATGGACGATGCTCCAAGAAATTTCCTAATGAGATGAGCACTTCGACTTCTGTGGGCTTCGACAGATTTCCTATCTTCGCCGACGACGGCAATCGACCGTTTGCATAGATGGCTAGGACTATGGGGACCAATGGATTGTTCCATACGATTCGGACCTTCTTCTGAAGTACAACTGCCATATCAATGTAGAAATTTGTGGAATGATTACGGCTGTAAAATATCTCTACAAGTATGTGTACAAATGTGTATGTGTACGCTGCTGATGAGATCAAACAGTATCTTAACGCCCGCTACGTTTGTCCTCCTGAAGCTGCTCATACGATTTTCGGCTACGATTTGGACGATTCATCTCACAGTGTCGTTCGTCTAGCAGCGCATCTTCCGGGCCAGCCTGTTATGTTTGAACAAGGTCAAGAGGTAGCAGCTTTAGTTCAAGATGCAGTAAGAGACTCCATGCTCACTTCGTACTTCAAATTGAACGAAAGGAGCGGAACAATTTCAGAGGGCTCAACATCGACAAGGGAGACATTAGCAGTAGATCCTCGGCAACTGTATTACAGTGAAAATCCTATTCATTTTACGTTCAAGGATAGAGAATGGAAACTCAGACAGAGAGCAGGCAAACCAGCTATAGGAAGGATGACCTCTGTCTCTCCAGTGGACACAGAAAGATATGCGCTCCGTGTTCTACTTCTCAATCGGAAAGGCGCAACTTCCTTCGATGAATTGAAGACAATTGATGGTCATCTATTGATGGTCTGGCTATGAAAAGTTTCTTGATGCAGCTA
This sequence comes from Heligmosomoides polygyrus polygyrus, assembly GCA_947396885.1. Classification (NCBI taxonomy): domain Eukaryota; kingdom Metazoa; phylum Nematoda; class Chromadorea; order Rhabditida; family Heligmosomidae; genus Heligmosomoides; species Heligmosomoides polygyrus. Next base: position 85,155,253 of record OX377206.1, read on the forward strand.
AAGGGCTGGATTTCTTGATGACGACAATTACTGAAAGTGTTTACAGCCTTGCGGGAAAGCAATTTTGGCTCCGAAAAATTCACATGTACAGACCATCAATACAGACACCTTGAGACGATTACAGGTGACTAATCCACGTGACGAGCGAGTTTTCAAAATCGTATATGAGGCTATTCTAGGCGATAACGTGGACCAACTTCACATACCAACTGAGTATCTTAACAGTCTCACGCCGTCCGGAATGCCTCCACATGAATTACACCTGAAAAGAGGGACAATAGTTATGCTTCTTCGGAATCTTGATTGCGACAACGGACTGTGCAACGACACGCGGGTGATGATAGAGCCGTTGGGTCGTTTTGTACTTGGGTGCCGATTTATCAGTGGGCAACGCAAAGGTGAACTAACAATTATTCCACGAATCGACCTCTACTATGACGGCGCTCCTTTCCGCCTACGATGTCGCCAATTCCCTATTCGGCTTGCGTTTGCGATGACTATACACAAGAGCCAAGGGCAGACATTCTCAAAGATTGGTCTGTTTTTGCCTGAAGACGTGTTCAGTCATGGGCAAATGTACACGGCGCTATCCAGAGTTCGCCAACCTGATGGCATATTGGTCAAGAGCAATTCTAACTTCGTCAAGAACTTGGTTTTCTCAGAGGTTTTCGCATATAAAAAAAAAATTGTCGAGATATAATGTTCAATCGCACGCCTATATACTCAGGCAAGCGTTCCACTAATGTTCTTTTTAAGCAAGTTGAGCAAACAGTTCAGACTCTTACTGCGGACCCTATGCTATCTGTCTTTAGAACAAGTTAGCCTTATCTCCGTAACAGTAATGCATTTGTTCGGCTTAATTTGTTTAATTCAACGCTAAGAAAAGCGGATAAAGTGTGTACAGAAATTTCAGTAGTCCTAATTTTCTCTTACGCTTCGGTGCTACTCTACAATTTTTGTTTTTGTTCATCGCATTATTGAACTATTCAGAATCTTTTTACTGGGGTCATTCTCGTCACCTTCAGTACTTTTCATTATTCGCAACAAACTCAGTCTAAACCCCGGGAGAACAATGCATTTGTTCAAAATATTTAGCTGTATTGAACAACAAAAAAAGAGTGATGGTTTTTCAGAACCTTACAACGGTTTTCATTGTTTCTCTTCCGTTTTTGTTTTTGTTCTACTACTTTCGTTCGTGTTCATCATTTATTTAAAAACTATTCAGGATCTTTCTACTTACGTCATATTCGCTACATATATTACTACATATTATCATCAACAATTCATTTCTAGCCTAAAAGGACTGCATTCGTTGAAATTGTTCTGCTCAATTAAGCGTCAATAAATGCGAGAGCTATTTTGGAAGAAATATCAAAAGGATACTTTTGGGCACTGCCCGTTGAACCGTTAGACTAGCTTAGTTCTTTCATTTTCAGCGGCTTCGGAAATTAACCTATTCAGAAAAGGATCCTACTTCTCGACATACATTGTTCACTTCGGCACGGTATAGAAGGCCGTCAACACCATCAGTTTCTACATACGTGAAAAACTCTTATCTATGTAACCAGTGCCTTAATTCTGCTTCTTGACCGTATTTGAATAAACAATCGGCTACATTTCCCTTACAGATTTATTGTGAATCGAAACTGCTATAAAATCAGTATGGAGTAAAACTGAGAAATAGCGCTCATTAATCCTGAAAATGGAAAACAAGAAGTAATGATTACCCTGTACTAATTCAGCTCCATCAGCTTCTCGAAGTCTTTAGTGGGTATATAAAGTTGAACTGTTTTAAAGCTAAAAATGTATATTGCATGTTCATACTCTGAAAAGCCACAGGAAAAAAGCTGCTGAAGTTTCCGAGTTCGGGGCGTTGCCCCCAAACAGAAGTTCATCGGCCGACAGGCCTATTGATGCGTAGCCACCATTAACAATTCATAATGGACTGTCCCTCCCTCTCTAGGATTCTCTAGGATTGCACTTTTTTCATTTGAAAGACGTTCACCTTGTTTTCAGAAGCGGTTTGGAAGGGTGTCCAGTTTGACGGGGAAATGATATATCATTTTTACATTGAACTGGACACTTGTGAATCAAAGCGGACTTATTTGAAATAGGAATGTGCGCGTTTTGCGAGAGTAATGATAATTTTTCGCTTGAAGAGAAGGTTTGCTGTAAGAAAATTATCTGTAAAGTTGATGCAGAATTCTTATCCTTCCCACCAAAATATCATAGTGATATCTTCGACTTATTGTAAGCGGATGAGAAAAGAATGTTTTGGTGTGCCGTGTGGAGAGATTGCGCCATGCGTTCATCCATTACATCGCGATGTTCACTCATTGGACACGCAATTCTCGTTTACATGCTCACAATAATTGTAAAAGCAGTAGAGACAATTTCACTCGGAAAAAACGTACTTTTTTAAAAACGTACTATTCCCCACTTCGTAACATTGGGAGAAGAGTATTTACTCCATCAGTCAAATGCGACATTGACCATGTTAGGTGTTGGACGAGTGCGCGGCGCGCTCTCTCCATATAGCATAGTCGTAGATTCTGTTATTCTGCATCTTATAGCAAACCTGAAAATTTCATAACGACGTTTTGATGCGATCAAAACTCTAGCGCCAGACGGGAATCGAACCCGTACCTTGATCGGGCGGGATGCTCTGCGCCATTACACCACCAGCGTTGTTTAATCGAACGCAATATCCACGTTTCGTGGGACCTATCAGTAGCACTCACTCGTATGTCGGGATGATTCGGCCGCTCATATCGTCATGGAACCAGTAAAGCCGATGGTCTTCATAGACATGTTTCAATTTCGATTCGATTAAATCAAACCTGAAAATATAGTTTAACCGAAGAGATGTTAATAATCTTGTATCTATTCAAAGACTGAGATATTCCGAGAAGATGCTATCTTAATACAAACTTTCTTGTAACAAAAATTGTTTTTCTTCTTCATAAGGTATTTGTTTGACTTTAAACACATCTACTTTGTAGTGAAAATGATCGCTTTGGCTTAACGTGTGTGCATTTTAAGGATGTTCTGCTAAATGGCAATGATATAAAATAAATTTCAATATTTCACATTTGAAACGAAAACCGTAGGCAGTAATATCGTTCTTTAGAACGTCGCCGCCCAAAGAAGAAACGTTCGAAGGAGGAGAAGAAAAAGGAGAAAGGGTACTGCGTGCCGAAAGAAATACTCTTTGACAAAGGTAAGCTCGATGTGCTACTTGTCTCTGATAAAACCTCTTCATTTGGAGCAGGATGTTATTTAAAAGCACGGGGCACTGAATGTGACCGTAGTTTTGTTTTCTGAGCCCTTTTACTAAATGTGTTGCACTACATACGAAGTGACAATTTGTTGTCCCGAATTGAGTTAGACCTTCATTAGATTCTCGTCCCTTCACTTTATGGAGTGATTTGAATCTTGTCTCTGACAGGTGTTGATTATGGTGAGAAACTCCTACTCTCAGCATCAGTATAGAACTCGATGTTCCAAAGTGTAAACGAAAAACAGTGATACGTTATTTTCAGAGGACTACTTGACGAATGGATACGGCTCCTCGCGCCAGTTTGAAAGAGGTGTGTTTTCTGTCACTGTTCGGGAAAGTGAATATGTTTTCTATAAGTTTCAATAAGCTGTTCAGTGAATTTTTTCGATTCAGCCGGTTAAAGATATTTATTGCTGATAGAGATACATTCCGGGAAAGCGGTCACGTGCACAGCTTTAGGCCAATCATAGAAACAGGACAGATACACATAAACAAGGCAACTATCAACCAGCGCCGTATCAGCCGACGGTTGACAACGGAACTCAACTTTCGCCGGGCAGTACTCTCTTACGAGATCCATTTAGCAAATTTGGAGTGTATATATACTTGTGACCAGCGTTTCAGGCTCTTTCACATGGCATAGGTCTTTTCCCGATGTTACATGGGAAGCTGAAGGCATTCCCTGGTCAGAATCAAAGCAGCCATCAATCAGCGCCGTACCAGCCGACGGTAGACAACGGAACTCAACTTTCGCCGGGCAGTACTTTCTTACGAGATCCATTTAGCACATTTGGAGTATATATTTGTGACCAGCGTTTTTTCCCGTTTCAGAACGAGACCACGTACTATAGATCACAGTACCTTCATGACGGATTTCGTAACGAACTAAGCGAACTTGCATGCGATTGCACAGGATGAATTGTGAAAGATTCGATAGCACTGGCTGGATGTCGTTATACTTCCTGTTTTCTGTTTCATGGTTTTGTATGTTGGTCAATTTATCGTCTATGAAAAAAGGCAAAATCAACTAGGAAACTGAAAATCTCACGGCTAGGGATCATATGGTATCACCTATATCACCTGTCATCCCGTTGATCGTCGAGTTGCACGAACGGGCGCCAGCAGCGTCTCCATTCGTCCATGTTGCATGCCAGAGTGCTCCAAATAGATCCTCCTCGCTCGAAGGACCGAAAAGCATCATATCGTTCGCTTAGGACTTTCATAAAGAACCTAATCGAAAGCGTGGGGTCCTGGTGTTCCCTTGACATCCCGCGGAATCCATTCGATGGCGGCTGTGGTCCAGCGGGTGTCTGCGAAGCGCATTAGGTGGCCGGCCCACCTAATTTTCGACGAGTTGGCTCATGCGATAGCGTGTCTGGTCTTCGATCCTCAATCATCAAGATAAAAATTAAGCATTGCTTCGATACCTACACTATTCTAAAGGCTCTAGCCGTGGATGTTCTTAAAAGATAAATTTCGAGTAAAGCTAATGGAAATATGTCTGACGCAACGAATCCAGGGAATAGGCTACTACATACGTCAAGCCTTGTATTCAATAAATTTGGATCTCTCTTCACTGCCGGCGTAAATTGTGGTTGAATTTAATCGAGCATAAGTGATTTGGGATACGGATATATCCTAGTCGGGAGAAGTATCATATATGAGTAGCACTGTTCTAAGCGAATAAACAAACAACACGAAACCAAGATCACGAAAATACAGTAGCGACGCATAGCATAAGTAGGAAAATTCAATGATTACCAAGCCAACGTCGTTTAGACGTTCACTCTACTTCTATGTTATGTGGTTCCACCACCAACTAGGATACATAGTTTACTAATCTGTACTTGGATAGCTTATTAGAAACCCTGACCGGCTACTTATATTCCGTAAACGCTTTCAGTATGTCCTGCTTAAGCAGATTCTTCGATGTACGCCTGAAAATTACAAACCCCCCTTTAATAATAGAAAATAGGGGAGCAACGTCATGACTGAAGCAGTTTTTATGCTTCAGAGTGGGCCTGGAAGAAGGCCAACGGCAATAGAAAGCCATCTACAGCTTGATCGTGTCGTCGGCTAAGGCTTATGGTCTACACAAATTATTGGTAAGTCTTTCAATTGTAGAAGACATAGATGTTTTCATCGGAAGTGAGGCATTTCTTAGTAGGGTTAGATACCTCAGGTGAATATCTTGAAGCGCTCTGTTTTCCGATCTGTATAGTTTTACGTGTTTCGCAACATTTATTTTTAGGGTGGAAAAACTTCTTTAAAAAAAATAAAAAAAAACTTTTGGAGCTCTATCCTGGAGTCGTCGCTCGGGAGGTCTTGAAAACTTTCTCGAGGATGGTGATGTCTGTCTGGTGAACATAAATTGATTTCTAAAATCTATAGTCATCTTACAGTATGAAAGTGCAGAAAAGTTCTGCAAATGTTGGCAAACTTTGAGGTTCTTAAATGTGCTCTGTTTTGAGGAGAATCTGACCCTTTCCAATAAATAGTTTTCAAAGTTACTGATTCGGATATTCAAAATCTGACGTCTCCAAAACAGCCGTTATCCGAGCCATCCATTTATTCCAGGATCTCAGAATCACCTTTGCCGTAATCAACCAATTATTCAAAGGTCTTGTTTCGGACCCAATGTAAAGCGCACATAGGCTTCGCGACGTTTCGGCTTCGTTCTGCCCTTCTCGCGAATCGTTCCCGCGGAATGTTCCCTTATTACTAACGAAGTACAGCATTCAGAACTCAGTTTATGAACATATGAATGTTAGAAGCTTTCACCAGAGTTCCATGTGCGGGTTCATTCGCTAAGGTGAATCATACATAGCCACACAATTAGCTCTCATCCTATGTATTTTGCTTATTTAGTGACTTAAATTCACTTGTTATGGAATATGATTTCCTTGTTTATTGTCCACTTTCTCATGTGTAGTGATTTGTTGCTGTCTCGTTTGTGTCTCGGGTTTTTATGCTGAAACTTGTAGATTATATTTAAATTATATTATGTTTTAAATAAAGCAATTTTCTCCCTTTTTGATGAGCAAAAAGGCATATGCAAGGGACGTCATCCATGACGTAAAATAAGATTATTCCAACGACGTGTTGCTTTAGGGCTTGTTCTTAGCATCATTTCCACCTCGCTCCAAGGAACGCTTCGCTCGCTTAGGAGATACAGCCGTTCCGAAGCAATTTCTCCTAATGTGTTTGATAAAAGTTACAGTCCGTAGAGTTTGAAGGAGTTCCGAGTTAGTAGTTCTATTATAATTGCAGAAGTGCTCATTCACGCCAATGGCGCCTTTTAATCCTAGCTTATACTTGTGCCGCTGCGTAGCGGCACGATGGTCGGGATGGATATCGACCGGGCTGCGCGAAAAATCGATATCTATGACGATCGTTGTGCCGCGCCGCGTGGCGGCGCAAGTATAAACTAGGGCTTATACTCTCGCCGCGGCGCGGCTGGCCGCTCCTCGCTCCGAATTTGATGCGCAAATGCGCGATTGCAGTCAGAAAGGGGAGCGTCAGCGAAATCGACTACGAGCTTTTTCCTACTACGGTCAGTTCGCCAGTGGTGACGAAGGAGACGGTCCATGAGTCGTTGGAGAGCCAAAACAGAAAGGATTCGTCCGGCAACGGAATGCATCTTGCTAATTGAAACTGGTGAGTGTGGTGTTGAGTCGAATCCCCTGCAATGCAAATGGCACTAAACGACCCTTTATTTTGCAACATGTTCGGGTTCAAAAGAGAAATTGCTGGAAGGTATTCATCGTCGAGAATCCGTCAGAATTCTCTCTCATATGGCCATTCCGGGTCATTGTGCCCTAAACATATCTTTAGCGTAGTAGGTGAAACTTCGGGAATGTCTACAGATCTCCAATCCCTTCCTAGGTTACGCTAGGTAGGGGTGGCAAAAGTTATGGTCACCAATTTCGCCCAAGCTTCAGCGTAATACGAAAATGGATTCTAGATTCGTGACGAGCACCCTAAATAACACCCTCTCCCTTTGGGCGAGGTTGAGTTGGATCGAAAAAATTTTCTCGACCTCTGGAGTCCGGAATGTACAATAGTGCCACCATTCTGCTACACCCTTTTTGCTACGTTAGTTAGGGATCAAAAGAAAACAGGCATAGCAAAATGATTCACACCGGTGTGAAATCTTCCACTCCACACGGAATCTGCCGCAGCTGATCGCGCCACGTCGCGCCCTTCCCTCCAGCGGCGCGATTCGCCGAATACCGTGACCCGAAATTCCGTCAAATGTGGTGTTTTGAGGCGATGGGGTTTTGAGTTTCGCCACAAAGAGCGTCCCCAAGGGGGGATCCGCCGAAAAAGCGGGCCCACTAGGAAAGCGAGCAGTGCAGTGAAAATTTAAAGAAAGGCGTAGTAAGAGTCAAACACTCGCACACTTATCGAAAGAAACCTTTAAAAAGTCTTCTCACGGATGCTGTAAAAATTATGATTTGTGAAACGTCTTTTAGATCTGTACGCACGCTGTGCGACGTCTGGATCACGTGTTATAAATCCAGACACATGTTCCATAACGTCTGTGACAAATTTGCTGAGCTCCGACGCACGTGTAACGACGACGCCACGACGTCTATGCACATATTCTAGTACGACGCCTGTAACACGTTTTCTGAAGCCCGATACACGCTAGACGAGACTGAAGAAAAAACTCTGGTCCGCCTTCAGTGGTCCCCCCTCGCTATTCGCTAGTTCCCCTTACTGCCCCCTCTCTTTACTGGTCCTCTTACGGCGGAGAGTCGTTGGATACACCGCCCTCAGAAAGGGGCGGGGCGAGGGACGCGCCGAGGACAAGATGTCCGAGTCCCTGCCTTCACATGGAGGCGTCGCATTTCTAATTCCTTCCCTTGGCTCTGCAGCTCTATCCTGAACTGAATTCGTTCTTGAGACAAGAGTCAGAATCCTGTTCATTCACCGTATTTGGAAGAGAAGTGTTTTCAGCTGCAGCGCCAAAGCTTTATTCAGATCCCGCCACATTGCCCAGTACTAAGGGGTCGTCCGCATTTTCCGACAAGTACAGCAACATCTTAGCGAGATATATCATGACAACAACGCGACCATCCACTAGAAATCTCTTCAATACAATTATAATTACAAAACACAGAGAATTGTCTGATCTGGAAAGAGAGGACGGTGAGCCGGTTTTGCGCACAATTTCGGATAAGCCTTCAATGTAGAACTTCTGGCCGGAATCAGCCATAGTCCCTAGTTGAGGCAAAAATTTAAAGAATTGTGAAGAAAATTGAAAGAATCTTGAGAGAAGAGCGAGGTTCTCCTTTCTTCAACTGCCTCCATAACCGAGCACACTGGAAAATGAATTCAGAATTCCCCGAGATGCGCTTCCCAATCGTCTCCTATCAGCTGTTAGGTTTTTGCACGACGTCACGCCAATTAACGACGGTTTCGCGCGCAGCAAACTTGTCCAAATAGGGCGGAGCGGGCAGAGCGGGAAGTGGGCAGCGGGCAGCACGGTGTACAGAACGACTGCCCCCGTCCTCTTACTGGACCCCTTTATTGGTTCCCATTTTACTGCCCCCCCCCCCCTGCTGGTTCCCCCCTTACTGGTCCCGCCCCCACTGGTTCCTTCTCCCCTCTTCACTCTACCCCTTCACTGGTCTCCCTTTGCTGGTGACTGGTTCCCTGGTACTAATCCCCATTTTACTGTCCCTCCGCCCCCTCTTACTGGTCTCCTCTTCACTGGTCCCCCTTCACCGTCCCCCCCCCCCCCCGCTGGACCTCCCTTCAGTGGTCTCCCATTACTGCTCCCACCTTTACTGGTCCTCCCTTTACTGGCCTCCTCTTCACTGGTCCCCGATGGTGACACGTCGTCTGAATCCGGACACCCCTTACGCGACATCGGTGACACCTCTTCTGAACTCAGACACCCATTGCGCAACATCCGTTACACCTCTTCTGAACTCAAACACCCCTTGCGCGACATCGGTGACACTTCTTCTGAACCCAGACACCCAGTGCGCGGCATGGTTCACATGACTTCTGAACCCGGGCGCCTGTTCAACGACGTCGGTAACATGTCTTCTCAACCTGGATGCCCTTTGCGCGACATCGTTGACATGTCTTCTGACGCTTGCGACACGACGTGGTTGACACCTCGTCTGAATCCGTACGCCTGTTACTCGACGTCAATGGAAGGCCAGATGGACCGACGGACGGACGGACGGACGCACAGACACAACCGCTTACTCTTTTATATATGTATGTAGTAGGATTTCTGCGGCCGCGCCGACCGATAGTATGACTCAGCGCTTAGCGCGTTGTTATATAGGGCGTCTCAAAAAAATGTATACACTGTATGAAAGGTGATAACTTTGCTCATAGTAAAGATACTAAAGAAGTTAAAGGCTCATGTAAAAGCTTAGGAAAATGGAAAATTTCTGACATATGAGCGGTATAGAATGCGCAATACACTCGTTAGAAAAATTGCGTTTTACACTCGATTGATTGTGTTGTGCTTGGATATGTACTTGTTGTAATCTCTCCACAAAGTGGCCGTATCGATTTATTTGTGTTTGTTTTAAGGTTTAAAACTTGAAAACACATCATGGTTTGCGAAAAATGTAGGGTATCCTAAAAAATGCCGGTACTATTTGCAAGGTTTTAAGATTGCAGCTAGTGAAGCTTTTGGAAACGTTTGAAGCTCTTACGAAAGCAAAGGTAACGAGATTTCTGTGGCGTGTAAACAGATAAGATTGCTCCGTGCTCTCGCCTGAAAGCTTGCATTTCAAACACGATTGATTATGCATGGGCCGAATTCTTGTTGCAAACTTGCTACTATGTTCTAGGCCGTATTAACCTGTACTATGCTTCTTTTAATGTTTAGAACTTGAAAATCACGTGAAAGACACGTGACATGTGTGTTTATTGATTGCACAATTTAAATGTGGGCAAGAGCTCCATTTTCCAAGACGGATTCCGTGGACAGATGAAGCAACATTCAAGCTGAATGGAGAGGTTAATCGGCAGATTTACAGCTACCGGGCTACGCAAAACGTTAAAAGAAGCCCAGCACAGGTTAATGTGACCAAGTAGCAACAAGATTGCAACAAGCATTCAGCCCGTGGACGATCAGTCGAGTCTGAAATGTATGGCGCAATCTTGACTATTTACACGACTATTTACATCCTCAAAAGCTTCACTAGCGGCAGTGTTAGAATCTATCAAACAGTACCTGCATTTTTAGGATATCCTGCACTTTTCGCAAGCGTTAGTGTGATTTTAGGTTTTAAACTTTAAAAGAAGCTGAAATTAATCAAAACGGCTACTTTGTGAAGAAATTATAACAACTATTCAAACGAAACACAATCAATCGAGTGTAAAATGCAAAATATCAGACGAGTGCATGGCGCATCCTATGCCGCTCATATGTCAGAAGATTTATATTTTCTTAAGCTTTTATACGAATTTTTCACTTTCTAAGTAACTTTACTGTAAGCAAAGTTATTACCTTTCAAACAGTGTATACATTTTTTTGAGACACCCTGTATAGTATGATATGATAAGCTTTGTTCATAGTGACTCAAACCGGGGAATTTCATCATATGCGCGTTTTAGGTCTAGTTGGGTCACATCCTAAAGCTCAGCCAGGATGATAAAACGGAAGGCAGTGAAAAAAGCAGCACGTTGGCAACTAGAAATGAAGCTGCTACGGTCGGCCCTTCCACTGGTCGGCGCGTCCTTTGCTCCGCCCCTTACACTCCTCCCCCTTTCTCCGCCCCTTCCTCGGTTGTGCATAAACATTCCGGCCAACCTAATACAAGCACTTCTGATGACGATGAAATAAAGGCGTTATTCGATACTGACTGGCGAATGACAACTCGAGAGATGACAGAGAAGCTAGACATAACGAATCCAACCGTTTACTTGCACTAACAGCAGCTTGGTTACGTAAACAGACTGGATGCTTGGGCCAATTAAGAATTAGAGGAAACCCGCTTAAGCAAATCTTTGTTGAGTCGTATCCAGAACGAGAACGAACCATAACTTACTCTGAAAGCGATCATCAACTAGAAAAAGTACGCCCCCACATTCGACATCCAAAGCCAACATTCACCAAAAGAAGATTATGCTGTGTGGTGGGATTACAAGACTATAGCCTACTTTGAACTGCTTCCAAGGAACCAAACTGTTGATCCGAATGTCGACCGTCGTTAACTATCGAAATCGAACGAAGAAATGAAGAAAAAACGCCCTGAACTGGCCAGTAGCAAAGACGTGATACAAACACTTCAGCTCCACAACGAGATCGACCACATCATCTTAAACCGCAATTATTGCCTGACCGACGCCTCCGGTGTTCCCGAGTTCTACACGGGATCGGACCACCGTCTCCTTGGTGCAAGGCTCCGCTTTTCGCGTCGAGGAGAGAAGGCCGCGAAATTGAAGAAGTGTTGAGAAGTGTAAACATGCGCCTTGCCATGCATGAGAGATATTAAGATGTACTGCGCCATGGTGAGATGTTAACGTGTACCGTGACATGTAAGCTAGGGGTGCACCCAAAGTTCTGTGCGTCAGATTTTTAACGAAACTTTTTAAAGGAATAATTTTCCTTCAATTTCCTATAAATCGTAAAGCTTCATTAAGAAATACAATTAATAACTGCAAACTATTATTTCAAGTGAAAAAAAGCAGAACGTTATACGTCTCACCTTCAACAGGTCAACAGCTAAAGTTCAAGGAATGGAGTGTAACACTGCAATGTAAAATAAATAATTCAATATCGGCAAAGAGTGGACAGCAAAATAAACAAGCCTCAGCAACAGATTATCTTCAGGGTGTGGAAGAAGAACAGGTACGAAATTATCATTCAAAAGAACGGTACTTACTAGGGGAGGGTTTCCACCTCCCATGGACCCAAGATGAGAACAAGATCGTTAGAAAGAGCCCGGAATGCTGATTACGAATATGGGGTCAAAATTGCAAAATGAAATGCCTGAGCGAGCTACGGCCTGCCGAAATCGGGTGGCCCCACCACAGGCTGGCCATGTGACACAGTTGGCGCGAGAGTGGTGGGTCGTTGGGCTCCGTAAGGCATCTGTTATACTCCCGCGGGAGCATCCGCGGAACGTCCGCGGACCAATGGTGCACGGCGGAGGCGGGCGTGGCGAGGCGCGGCGATTGGCCAGGTGAGGAGTCTCGGCGCGATTCCCGCCCTTCCGCGGATGCTCCCGCGGGAGTATAACTCAGGCCTAAGCTGTGCCCGCCACATGCGGCGGTTGCGCAGGGGTAGTGCCCCTGTTCCTCATGTGCGATGTCGTCGGTTCGGTCCCCATTGCTGCCGGTTCCTTTGCAAATCATAACTTATCTTCGAAGAAAACTACCGTGCGCGTTTGTAAAAATGCTGAAGGCAAAAACTGCTATGGTGGCATTTTTATTTTGCAAATATATGATTTGGACTCTATTTTGCACAAATAGAGTCCAAATCAGATATTGAATAACTAGAGGTGTTTCTGGCATTCGTGGAACAGAGAAAAAGATGTGTGAAGCAGACATGTTGCTCACACACTGCACATCTTATACACGCAGCTTCTCTACAACCTGCAACAAAACAGTCAATTGAAGCAAGATCAAACAAATATTCATCAGGAGTGACAAACACACCTGGGTGATCATCAGTGCAACCTCTCTTATGCCATGAGTGTCTCAAAAAGTTTGAAAACCTGGGGGCACAGAACATACCGTAAATCTCCGAGGTTGTCTCTCTGGGTTCAGTAGGCAGTCTCTCTGGTTCATGTTGAATTCCACGCTGTTTGCCATGGCAGACGACCTGACCCTTTCCATAACATTTTTCATCGGGCCGAAAAAAACGTCTAGAGCTTGAATCAGCTATGTACGATGGTGCGATTTTTTGCTTTGCTCCAGAATTATGTTTTGCAAAGAAACTGGCATTTACTCCCTTGCAAACTTGACTCTCTTTCCTCTTCCATTCCATCTGATGGAGGCCATTTCTTCTCGACTTCCTCCACATAGACTAATTGATCGTGATTAATCAGCTAGAATTTGCTGCCACCGTAAACCCGCGTCCGATTGGGGCGCGGTTGCTACGCTTCTGCGGGATGCTTACACTGTTTGTGGAGTAACGTTCAATCGGTATTTCTTTCACTGCAGTAGTCTATCTCATTGATGACTGAGACCATTAGAACCTTCTATCATAGAAATCCAGGGGTTCAGTGTATTTTACAAGCTAGACGGTCACGAGGAGTAATTGGTAGAGAATCTTTATCGTGAATGAAGACTAAAATGGAAGCCAAAATTGATAACGACAAGCCCAAAAGTTACTGTAAAAGTATGAGAGGTGTTAGGAGCTCACAAAAAGCGATTTATTCGCAAGTCACTCAAAACCATACTTAATCAAGCAGCAAAAATGACAACACTGCCAAGGTGAGAATGGGCCGATGCTTTGGCGAAATATAAGCCACGACTGACATTAATTTCGCCCTGTTCAACCTGTCAAATCTCATCGTTTTATGCTATTAACCAGTGTGATAGAGACACGAGAGTTTAAAAGGACTGACTACGTCCCAACGGCGTTACGGTGGCAACGAATTCTGGCTGATTTTCATAATTCGGTCTGTTTTCCTGTTGATGTACCGAAGCTGGGTCTCGCAAAGGCCCCAGCTTCGGCACATCTTTTCTGTGACTTTCAGGGAAAATCATTCTGCTGGAACTTGGTTTTCTTCCTTCCCAAACCCATTCCCCTTCACCGCAAGACTCCGCAACGACCCGTAGGCACTGGAGACGCAGACGAAGAGCGTGTTTTCTCACGCACACCCCGAGTCACCTCGTTCGGTCCCAGCCCAGCGGGAGTGTCTCCATCTCTGGGTTCTCTCTCATCTGCCTGGAATCTATAACGAAGGAGGTCCCCACTGGAAAGGATGTGCCGCATCGCGCCCTTCCCGTCTGCCACCCGGGGATGAGCAGTTTAACCACTATCCGTTATCCGCTATCCGGCTTCCGTATTCCCCGCCCAGGCCAACCAAGTCATCTCTTCGGGGTCCGTAAATTGGTACCAGACTCGCCTGAGAAGATTAAAGCGCTGAATTGTTAATCGGCTGGCTACCGCAAGTCATTCTGTAGCCGAACACTAGTTCAAATTGCCTCCATGACATCCCGTCGAAGTAGAATGCGTGGCGCATCTCAAATGGGATTGAGTAACGCCGTCAGTACTTGTCTGCACTCGCTCGGCTACCCTTCGCCAGTTCTGTAGCGAACGTCTGCTGTCGGAGAGTCCGCAGTAATCTAAACGAGTCAGACAGGGTGAGTGCAACAGTCTCAATCTTGCCGCTGGAAGGGTGACCAAAACTACCGCTTCAACTCTTTCTTTGAATAAGTTCCAATTTTGCTTCTGCAGCACTTTGAATGCCCATTTGCTTCGCACTTTGGCGTACAACGTTAATCGATAGAAACATCGGTGATTTAATCTTCCCACATGATTCTAACTATCGTCTACACCCCGCTTCCAATCACGAATTCCATCATAGCTTGCGACAGTCGGGTTCGGAGGCGTTAGCATGAATCATTTATGAACAGACTGACCAGACGGTAGTTACCTAATGGGATGTGAATCCTTGAATAGCCATCTCTTTTCCCTACAGTATAGTCTCAAATATCTTTCTGTGGACTGAAATGGGATGATCTTTGACAGTAGGAATGCGTGCCTTGCTGGAGCAGGAGGAGTCCAATCTCGCAGTGAGCCTATTTTTAGTTATGTCTTGTTCATGCTTCTCCTCTAAAACAGCTCTGGCAGCAAACGGCAGCCCATATTGTGTCAGAAAGAGGGGTAGTGCCCCTGTTCCTCATGTGCGACGTCGTCGGTTCGGTCACCATTGCTGCCGGTTCCTTTGCAAATCATAACTTATCTTCGAAGAAAACTACCGTGCGCGTTTGTAAAAATGCTGAAGGCAAAAACTGCTATGGTGGCATTTTTATTTTGGAAATATATGATTTGGACTCTATTTGGCGCAAGTAGAGTCCAAATCATATATTGAATAACTAGAGGTGTTTCTGGCATTCGTGGAACAGAGCAAAAGATGTGTGACGCAGACATGTTGCTCACACACTGCACATCTTATACACGCTGCCTCTCTACAACCTGCAACAAAACAGTCAATTGAAGCAAGATCAAACAAATATTCACCAGGAGTGGCAAACACACCTGGGTGATCATCAGTGCAACCTGTCTTATACCATGAGTGCTTCAAAAAGTTTGAAAGCCTGGGGGCACAGAACATACCGTACATCTGCGAGGTTGTCTCTCTGGGTTCAGTAGGTTGTCTCTCTGGTTCATGTTGAATTCCACGCTGTTTGCCATGGCAGACGACCTGACCCTTTTCATAACGTTTTTCATCGGGCCGAAAAAAAAAACGTCTAGAGCTTGAATCAGCTATGTACGATGGTGCGATTTTTTGCTTTGCTCCAGAATTATGTTTTGCAAAGAAACTGGCAGCAATGGGAACCGAACCAACGACGCCGCACCCGATCAGCAGGAGCATTACCCCTGTGCCACCGCCGCGGCTGGTGGGCCCTTGTTACGGAGCTCCAATGACTCACCACTCTCGCGCCAGCTGTGTCGCATGGCCAGCCTGTGTTGAGGCCACCCGGTTCCGGCAGGTCGTAATCGCTCAAGCATTTCAATTTGCAATTTTGACACCCACATTCGTAACCAGCATTCCGAGCTCTTTCTAATGATCCTGGATTTAACTTGAAGTTCCATGAGAGGTCGAAACCCTTCTCTAGTTAGTAGGCTGGTGCCCACATCACACAGGCAAGACATCTTAACATTTGCGATCAATCAGTCCCCGAAGATCCCCGTTTCCTAGTTCTTTGCGAGACCGTTTTCCTGACTGTTCTAAGAGCATACACAGTCTCGATGCGGGCACCAGCCTAATAAGTACAGAAGGAATTAATAATAGTACAATTAAAAGCCTATCAGTGAAAAATTAACACGTTGAACACATGATTTTCGTGTGCCGGTTGCGTGGGACCAATCCGTTTTTTGCAACGTCGGGACCGTGGCACAACATCATGTCACACTGTCCCACAAGGCCGAAAAGATGTGACACGGTCGTCAAGTGTTAAAGTTCAGGAGGAATACCTTTCAAAACTTTTGGTATTAGCGTTTTTCTAAAATCGTTTAAAATACACCCAGCGGCAAAGAACATTCTTTCCGACTGTTCCAAGTGAAGAGCAATAGTCTTCTGGGATATGCAGCGCCAATTGAGGATAGGCATATCTTACAAGGAGGTTAGACCAGTATCTTTGTGGAATCGTTGGGGGCTCGACGAAGAAATTTCAGCTCCAAAATGCGTTATTTCCAAAAATTCAAATGCGCCATAAAAGATATGAGAATAGCATGAAAACATTAAAATATTCTTTCTGATTTTAATAGTTTTTTCCGGAACAGTTCTAATCGGGAGGACGAGGCCTGGACCATTATGTAGTGAAGACTCAGGGTAGAAGTGATAAACTTACTGAGAAAAAATCCGTTAATGAAATTCCGAAAATTTTCGCGAAGTCGTTAAGTCGGATTTTAACAAAAATGCCTTTAGCTCGTTAAATTCGTTACATCGTTAATTAAATGTGAACCCCTGATATAAACCAGGCATTGACATGTACTGACGTTATCGCCTGCAGAAAGGGCGGGCGAGAGCCCCGTCGAGGTTGCATTCCGCTCCCATTTTTCTTCTATCTATGACAATAATTTTGCTGTCATATTTTGGAGTTTTAGTTTCCGTATACTGCGTGATTACAATACTTCTCAACTGGAACGAAGTCCGAATAATGTCATAAGTGTCTCTTAACCCCTCCGCACACTTTTGCGGCAACGCGTCAGCCCTATCTTTAAGCATGGGGCAGAGACGCAGAGTCGCCGCGCGAGGCAAAACTAGCCTCGCGCGGCCTGCCGCTGATGTGCCGCCTACGCGGGAGATGCGGCAGACGCGGTGCCGCCTACGCGGGAGACGCGGTGGCAGCGGCAGTAATTCTTCAAGGCATTGTTGCCGCATTCCCGCGTTTGTGATTGAGCGAGCGGGAGGAGAGCCGCGTGAGCTCTAGCACGCGGCAGTGGAAGCCGCGTACACGGCTGTTCAGGCCTCTGCCGCGTACGCGGCTGCCGCAAAAGTGTGCGGATGGCTTTAGCGTCGTCAGTCAAGGCGCTACACCTTGTCCTCTGAAGCAACCGCTCCTCCACCATATTTTACTGTAGTTAGCTGAGTTTCACTGGAAACGCTTTATTTATTCTTCGGAATGTTTGTATTCTAAAAACTACGTTTTCTGAAAATTAGAGAATGCTGAATTCGAAAGCAGTGTGGAATACCACTTCTTAGACTCATACAAGTAAGAGTGCATTGACTCCCTTGCATACTTGACTCTCGTTCCTCTTCCATTCCATCTGATGGAGGCCATTTCTTCTTGACTTCCTCCACATAGACTAATTGATCGTGATTAATCAACTAGAATTTGCTGCCACCGTAAACCCGCGTCCGATTGGGCGCGCGGTTGCTACGCTTCTGCGGCATGCTTTCACTGTTTGTGGAGTAACGCTCAATCGCTATTTCTTTCACTGCAATAGTCTATCTCATTGATGACTGAGACCATTGAGACCTTCTATCTTAGAAATGCAGGGGTTCAGTGTATTTTACAAACTAGACGGTCACGAGGAGCAATTGGTAGAGAAACTTTATCGTGAATGAAGACTAAAATGGAAGCCAAAATTGATAACGGCAAGACCAGAAGTTACTGTAAAAGTAAGAGAGGTGTTAGGAGCTCCACAAAAAGCGATTTATTCGCAAGTCACTCAAAACCATACTTAATCAAGCAGCAAAAATGACAACAACTGCCAAGGTGAGAATGGGCCGATGCTTTGGCGAAATATAAGCCACGACTGGCATTAATTTCGCCCTGTTCAACCTGTCAAATCTCATCATTTTATGCTATTACCCAGTGTGATAGAGTCTCGAGAGTTTAAAGGACTGACCACGTCCCAACCGCGTTACGGTGGCAACGAATTCTGGCTGATTTGCATAATTCGGTCTGTTTTCCTGTTGATGTACCGAAGCTGGGTCTCGCAAAGGCCCCAGCTTCGGCACATCCTTTCTGTCACTTTCAGGGAAAATCATTCTGCTGGAACTTGGTTTTCTTCCTTCCCAAACCCACTTCCCTTCACCACAAGACTCCGTAAGCACTGGAGACGCAGACGAAGAGCGTGTTTTCTCACGCACACCCCGAGTCATCTCTTTCGGTCCCAGCCCAGCGGGAGTGTCTCCATCTCTGGGTTCTCTCTCATCTGCCTGGAATCTATAACGAAGGAGGTCCCCGCTGGAAAGGATGTGCCGCATCGCGCCCTACCCTTCTGCCACCCAGGGATGAGCGGATTAACCGCTATCCCTTATCCGCTATTTGGCTTCCGGATTCCCCGCCCAGGCCAACCAAGCCTTCCATCCCTTTGGGGTCGGCAAATTGGTTCCAGACTCGTCTGAGAAGATTAAAGCGCTGAATTGCATCGGCTGGCTGCCGCAAGTCATTTTATGGCCAAGCACGCGTTCAATTTGCCTCCATGACATTCCGTAGAAGTAGAATGCGCGGCGCATCCCAAATGGAATTGAGTAACACCGTCCTTTATCCCTTTATAATAGTTGTCTACACTCGCTCGGCTACCCCTGCCAGTTCTGTAGCGAACGTTTGCTGTCGGAGAGTCCGCAGTAATCTAAACGAGTCAGACAGGATTAGTGCAACAGTCTCAATCTTGCCGCTGGAAGGGTGACCAAAACTACCGCTTCAACTCTTTCTTTGAAAAAGTTGTTTGTATTCTAAAAACTACGTTTTCTAAAAATTAGAGAATGTTGAACTCGAATGCAGTGCAGAATACCTTTTTTAGACTCATGCAAGTAAGAGCGCATTTACTCACTTGCAAACTTGACTCTCTTTCCTCTTCCGTTCCATCTGAGTCAGAAAGGATTAGTGCAACAGTCTCAATCTTGCCGCTGGAAGGGGAGACCAAAACTACCGCTTCAACTCTTTCTTTGAAAAAGTTCCAATTTTGCTTCTACAGCACTTTGAATGTCCATTTGCTTTGCACTCTGGCGTACAGTGTTAATCGACATCGGTGATTTAATCTTCCCACATGATTCTAACTATCGTCTACACCCCGCTTTCAATCACGAATGCTATTCCATCATAGCTTGCGACAGTCGGGTTCGGAGGCGTTAGCATGAATCATTTATGAACTGACTGACCAGACGGTAGTTACCTAATGGGATGTGAACCCGCGGGGGACGGTCAGGAGGTACACCCGCCTCTGCTGAGGGGCGTGCGATCTTCCTCTTATCCCCCTTGTTCACCCACCCCAACCCCCTAGGCTTCTCCAAGAGTCTAACGGCTGTCTTACGAAGCGTTTGACACGCAAAACAAAAGTTTGCGGTCCGCAGAACAGCGGCGGGCCTCCTGACGCTCCCCCCCCCCCCCCCCCCCCCCCCCAGCAGGGGGCGGGTGTACCTCCTGTCGCGCTGCCGTAGGACTGCATGCCTTGCTGGAACAGGAGGAGTCCAATCTCCCAGTGAGCTTATTCTTAGTTATGTCTTGTTCTTGCTCCTCCTTTAAAACAGCTCA
Source organism: Heligmosomoides polygyrus polygyrus (assembly GCA_947396885.1). Taxonomy (NCBI): domain Eukaryota; kingdom Metazoa; phylum Nematoda; class Chromadorea; order Rhabditida; family Heligmosomidae; genus Heligmosomoides; species Heligmosomoides polygyrus. Next base: position 85,175,177 of record OX377206.1, read on the forward strand.
GGCAGCAAAAGGCAGCCCAAACTGTATCAGAACAACGTAAAAGTCAGTTAAGCACAGAGATAAGTCGAATTCGAGAGACCTGTGCACAACAGCTGCGTCTTGAAATTTTTTCGAATATTCGATTGATTGTGAATGCTCACAAATTTCAAATAACCGATTCCAATATATTCGAGAAAGCCGATTTTTCTAAGTATCTGAGTGGAATACATTCGAAAAACGCGATTTTTTGAACATTCGAATTTGCATATTCAAACTCGAATGAAGACCATTCGAATGCCTATTGGAATGGGTTATTCGGACACAGCTATACTGTGAACAGTGCGGTGTCTTCCGTCATGGTGCGACATCAGAACATAGACACTACAACGAGCAGAGGGAATGAGCGAAACTTCCAAAGTGGACACATGTGTATAACTAGGGCTGCTTCATCACATTTGGAGTTAGATCAAGGATCACATTCTCGAAAAGTTACGATTTACAACCCAAAATACCCAATTAAAAAAAAAATTCTAAAAAAATCGATGCAAATCGCGAAATCGTAAGTCCCAATTACGCACACCCCTGGTCGGCCTGTCCTACAGGGTGACCACCCCCCCCCCCCCCCCCCCGTTCAGCTTCTTAGCAGCCATATAACTCTTTCGGCAAAAGTTTGACGGTGTCGCACATTGTTCGCGCTTTCTACAACCATGTGGGCTGATCCCTGTGGATGAACTTCCTGTTTAGAGAGACTTCCTCGAGCACGTGAGACGCCTGGACGTCAAAGGAATGTTGCTCGCCGTGGACGAGCTCGAAAAAGGCGGCAGTACAGCGGTGACTCAACAGGATGCCATATCTCGTCTCGGATCCAACGGCCCTGGAAAGAGAGAAAAGCCTGGAAAGCAGGCCAGTGCTTTCCAGGATCCTCCTAGCCGCAAGCAACGAAAGGTAAGTGGAGTTCTCTTCTTTTACTGCACAAGTGGGACGGAGAAGCATTGAAAGGGGAGGAAGGTAAGGTATTAAATCCAGAGTTTATCGATGCAGAAGATTTGAGGATTTGAGGGCCAGACTTCAGCATAGGACCATATAATAGAGACGTAAACAGTAACGGGCTTCCGCTATGAGGTTCTAGCTTTCATGTGTGTGATATAAGCTGTCCTATTTCACTGTCCCCCTCTGATGTGAGGAGCTTCGAGAGGCCAGTGATTTTTGTCAAGGAACTTTTCAAAGTAACCTGCAGGTTTGATGAGACTGTCACGGTTTACATGTGTCCTGGGTGCATCTGGGGAGATGGAAATGGCGAAAAAACGTGTTACTTTGGAAGTTGAAGTTGTCGGGCGGAGAGGCGTTCCCTACACGGCCCTCAAAAGGGGCGGAGCAATCAGCGCGCCGTGCGCTCATCGTGGACGAGATTTTCGGGTCCCCCGTATCACATGAAGGCATCGCGTTGCTAATCACTTCCCTTGACCTGGCAGCTTTATCCTGAGCTGATCTTATTCTTTAGACAACAATCGGAACATTGTACACCATATTTGGGAGGAAAAGACTGTTCAGCTGCAGCGCCAAGGCCTTCTTCAAGTCCCACCACGTTGCTCAGTACTAAGGCGTTGTCCGCGTTTTAGGACAAGTAAAGCAACATTTTAAAAGGATCTGTCATGACGACGCGATCATCCGCGCAAGATTTCTTCAATATAGAGAGAATTGTTTGATCCTTCAAAATCCTTAATCGTCTCTGATCAAGTTTTTGGACGACCCCACGCCAATTAACGAATTCGCAGCTGCAACGCGGTTTTCGCGCGGGTACCAAGCTTGTTCAAATTGGGCGGTGCGGGCGGGATCCCCCCCCCCCCCGGCGCCCCGAGTTGCCGTACTATTACTTTAGTTTGCAAAGGATTTGTAGCTTCAGTTCTAGTCAAATCGTGTCATTTTGACAGTTTAGTTAACGTTCTATTGAGAGCCGCAGAGGTATCTCGAGGTGAGCCGTCCATAAGAATGGCTCCAAAAACCGTTGGAGTCTCGTGGGGGGGGTGGGGGGGGGGGTGGGGGGGGGGGGGGGGAGGGGGGGGTAAGGGGTTCAATTCCGTAGGAAGGGCTTACGGGTTGTTAACCCCCTTTTGTAACTGTAGAGTTCATATTGTTCTCGGTAGGGTACAGTTTTCCTTTTTCAAGTGTTTTTTAACCCGTTGCTTATAACGAAAGGTCTAGATTTGGCACAAATAGGATCGGGAGGGGGGGGGGGGGGGTAGCCATGTAAGACAGTCCTGTATAACGTCTTGTGCGCTTTGTGCTGTACAAAACTAGACATTTTGCAGAACTGATCTGTTCTACCCCTACGGTGAACTAATACAGGCCATTTCCGATGTAGTTAGACATACATGTGCCCTCTCCCTCTCACCAAGGCAGGTAGCAGATAACCACCGAGCACAAGACGACTTCCCCCAGGTTATATGGGTCCTAGTTTTCGTCGTGTACCGCTATCGCATTCCCAACTATGCTTACCTCGCCGGCGAACCTCCGCTTAGATCACTGAAATTTCATTTTCTTTGTGCTGAATTACGGTTTCCGACCGTTTTTTGTGCCTCCGTTCCATTGTGCTTTCTGGGCCGGAAGACGGAAGGAACGGAATATGTGGCTCATCAGTCATTGATTGTTTCATGCTGACTATTCAACTCATTATCGTGAACTAAAAAAGGCAAAGGGAAGAAACCAGCTATGCATCACGTTTCTTTTTTCTCGATTGTACTTCAAATCGGTGGTGCACCCTGATGTCGGAGCAGTGTCACAACAAATTTCGATTCTTTTTGCAAAGAGGGCTCAAAATACCAACCGAAGAAACGTTGACTGTTAAAGCCAATATGTGGGCTACATATAGCCGAGAGTGTGTGCGTTCAGCAGTGTATGGCACTGTGTTAGCCCTAGCTTACAAAGGCACCGTTAGGCCTTTGTCATACCATCGCTCACCCCGAGCGACGCCTAATGATATGCACCCATATCGATCGGGCGGCGCGATGGAATCGATATGGATGCATATCATTAGGCGTCGCTCGGGGTGAGCGATGGTATGACAAAGGCCTTACACGGCGCGACGCCACGATCGTCCTAGATACAAACACACCTGGGTGATCATCAGGGCAACCTGTCTTATGCCATGAGTGTTTCAAAAAGTTTGAAAACCTGGGGGCACAGAACATGCTGTAAATCTGCGAGATTGTCTCTCTGGGTTCAGTAGGTTGTCTCTCTGGTTCATGTTGAACTCCACGCTGTTTGCCATAGCAGACGACCTGACCCTTTTCATAACGTTTTTCATCGGGCCGAAAAAAAAAACGTCTAGAGCTTGAATCAGCGATGTACGATGGTGCGATTTTTTGCTTTGCTCCAGAATTATGTTTTGCAAAGAAACTGGCAGCAATGGGAACCGAACGAACGACACCGCAACCGACCAGCAGGAGCATTACCCCTGTGCCACCGCCGCGGCTGGTGGGCCTTTGTTACGGAGCTCCAATGACTCACCACTCTCGCGCCAGCTGTGTCGCATGGCCAGCCTGTGTTGAGGCCACCCGGTTCCGGCAGGTCATAACTCGCTCAAGCATTTCATCTTGCAATTTTGACACCCATATTCGTAATCAGCATTCCGAGCTCTTTCTAATGATCCTGGATTTAGCTTGAAGTTCCATGAGAGGTCGAAGCCCTTCTCTAGTTAGTAGGCTGGTGCCCACATCACACAGGCAAGACATCTTAACATTTGCGATCAATCAGACCCCGAAGATCCTCCTTTCCTAGTTCTTTGCGAAACCGTTTTCCGTGACTGTTCTAAGAGCATACACAGTCTCGATGCGGGCACCTAATAAGTACAGAAAGAATTAATAATAGTACAATTAAAAGCCTATCAGTGAAAAATTAACACGTTGAACACATGATTTTTGTGTGCCTGGTGCGTGGGACCAATCCGTTTTTGCAACGTCGGGACTGTGGCACAACATCGTGTCACACGGTCCCTCAAGGCCGAAAAGATGTGACACGGTCGTCAAGTGTTAATGTTCAGGAGGAATACCTTTCAAAACTTTTGGTACTAGCGTTTTTCTAAAATTGTTTAAAATACACCCAGCGGCAAAGAACATTCTCTCCGACTGTTCCAGGTGAAGAGCAATAGTCTTCTGGGATATGCAGCGCCAATTGAGGATAGGCATATCTTACAAGAAGGTTAGACCAGTATCTTTGTGGAGTCGTTGGGGGCTCGACGAAGAAATTTCAGCTCCAAAATGCGTTATTTCCAAAAATTCAAATGCGCCATAAAAGATATGAGAATAGCATGAAAACATTAAAATATTCTTTCTGATTTTAATAGTTTTTTCCGGAACAGTTCTAATCGGGAGGACGAGGCCTGGACCATTATGTAGTGAAGACTCAGGGTAGAAGTGATAAACTTACTGAGAAAAATTCCGTTAAATTTCCGAAAATTTTCGCGAAGTCGTTAAGTCGGATTTTAACAACAAAAAAATGCCTTTAGCTCGTTAAATTCGTTACATCGTTAATTAAATGTGAACCCCTGATATAAACCAGGCATTGACATGTACTGACGTTATCGCCTGCAGAAAGGGCGGGCGAGAGCCCCGTCGAGGTTGCATTCCGCTCCCATTTTTCTTCTATCTATGACAATAATTTTGCTGTCATATTTTGGAGTTTTAGTTTCCGTATACTGCGTGATTACAATACTTCTCAACTGGAACGAAGTCCGAATAATGTCATAAGTGTCTCTTAACCCCTCCGCACACTTTTGCGGCAACGCGTCAGCCCTATCTTTAAGCATGGGGCAGAGACGCAGAGTCGCCGCGCGAGGAAGAATTAGCCTCGCGCGGCCTGCCGCTGATGTGCCGCCTACGCGGTAGATGCGGCAGACGCGGTGGCAGCGGCAGTAATTCTTCAAGGCATTGTTGCCGCATTCCCGCGTTGATGATTGAGCGAGCGGGAGGAGTGCCGCGTGAAGTGGCCTCTGCCTCGTACGCGGCTGCCGCAAAAGTGTGCGGAGGGCTTTACATTCACTTTGTTCGGCTGCATCCATTTCAGAAAGTGCACTACATATAGTGCGTTTAGGATCGTTATCGTGTAGGGACTTCAATCAGAAGCGAACATTCTTCTTGCGTATGGTTACCAGACATCATTGCGTATCTCTACTCGAAGGTGGACACAAGCTAAGCCCTCCACACACTTTCGCGGCAACGCGGCAGCCCTATCTTTAAGCATGGGGCAGAGACGCAGAGTGGCCGCGCGAGGCAAGACTAGCCTAGCGGCGCCTGCCGCTGATGTGCACACGCGGCGGACGCGGTGGTGATTGAGCGAGCGGGAGGAGTGCCGCGTGAGCCCTAGCACGCGGCAGTGGAAGCCGCGTACGCGGCTGCCGCAAAAGTGTGCGGATGGCTTTAGCGTCGTCAGTCAAGGCGCTACACCTTGTCCTCTGAAGCAACCGCTCCTCCACCATATTTTACTGTAGTTAGCTGAGTTTCACTGGAAATCCTTTATTTATTTTTCGGAATGTTTGTATTCTAAAAACTACGTATTCTGAAAATTAGAGAATGCTGAATTCGAAAGCAGTGTGGAATACCACTTCTTAGACTCATACAAGTAAGAGTGCATTGACTCCCTTGCATACTTGACTCTCGTTCCTCTTCCATTCCATCTGATGGAGGCCATTTCTTCTTGACTTCCTCCACATAGACTAATTGATCGTGATTAATCAACGAGAATTTGCTGCCACCGTAAACCCGCGTCCGATTGGGGCGCGGTTGCTACGCTTCTGCGGCATGCTTACACTGTTTGTGGAGTAACGTTCAGTCGCTATTTCTTTCACTGCAGTAGTCTATCTCATTGATGACTGAGACCATTTGGACCTTCTATCTTAGAAATGCAGGGGTTCAGTGTATTTTACAAACTAGACGGTCACGAGGAGCAATTGGTAGAGAATCTTTATCATGAATGAAGACTAAAATGGAAGCCAAAATTGATAACGACAAGCCCAATTGTTACTGTAAAAGTAAGAGAGGTGTTAGGAGCTCCACAAAAAGCGATTTATTCGCAAGTCACTCAAAACCATACTTAATCAAGCAGCAAAAATGACAACAACTGCCAAGGTGAGAATGGGCCGATGCTTTGGCGAAATATAAGCCACGACTGGCATTAATTTCGCCCTGTTCAACCTGTCAAATCTCATCATTTTATGCTATTACCCAGTGTGATAGAGACTCGAGAGTTTAAAGGACTGACCACGTCCCAACCGCGTTACGGTGGCAACGAATTCTGGCTGATTGGCATAATTCGGTCAGCTTTCCTGTTGATGTGCCGAAGCTGAGTCTTCCAAAGGCCCCAGCTTCGGCACATCCTTTCTGTGACTTTCAGGGAAAATTACTCTGCTGGAACATGGTTTTCTTCCTTCCCAAACCCATTCCCCTTCACCGCAAGACTCCGCAACGTCCCGTAGGCACTGGAGACGCAGACGAAGAGCGTGTTTTCTCACGCACACCCCGAGTCAGCTCGTTCGGTCCCAGCCCAGCGGGAGTGTCTCCATCTCTGGGTTCTCTCTCATCTGCCTGGAATCTATAACGAAGGAGGTCCCCACTGGAAAGGATGTGCCGCATCGCGCCCTACCCCTCCGGCAACCATGGATGAGCGGATTAACCGCTATCCCTTATCCGCTATTTGGCTTCCGGATTCCCCGCCCAGGCCAACCAAGCCTTCCATCCCTTCGGGGTCGGTAAATTGGTTCCAGACTCGTCTGAGAAGATTAAAGCGCTGAATTGCATCGGCTGGCTGCCGTAAGTCATTTTATTGCCAAGCACGCGTTCAGGTTGCCGCCATGACATTCCGTAGAAGTAGAATGCAAGTAGAAGTAAAAAAATTTCTAAAAGATCGATGCAAATCGCGAAATCGTAAGTCCCAATTACACACACCCCTGGTCGGCCTGTCCTACAGGTGACCACCCCCCCCCCCCGTTCAGCTTCTTAGCAGCCATATAACTCTTTCGGCAAAAGTTTGACGGTGTCGCACATTGTTCGCGCTTTCTACAACCATGTGGGCTGATCCCTGTGGATGAACTTCCTGTTTAGAGAGACTTCCTCGAGCACGTGAGACGCCTGGACGTCAAAGGAATGTTGCTCGCCGTGGACGAGCTCGAGAAAGGCGTCAGTACAGCGGTGACAACAGGATGCCATATCTCGTCTCGAATCCAACGGCCCGGGAAAGAGAGAAAAGCCTGGAAAGCAGGCCAGTGCTTTCCAGGATCCTCCTAGCCGCAAGCAACGAAAGGTAAGTGGAGTTCTCTTCTTTTACTGCACAAGTGGACGGAGAAGCATTGAAAGGGGAGGAAGGTAAGGTATTAAATCCAGAGTTTATCGATGCAGAAGATTTGAGGATTTGAGGGCCAGACTTCAGCATAGGACCATATAATAGAGACGTAAACAGTAACGGGCTTCCGCTATGAGGTTCTAGCTTTCATGTGTGTGATATAAGCTGTCCTATTTCACTGTCCCCCTCTGATGTGAGGAGGCTTCGAGAGGCCAGTGATTTTGTCAAGGAACTTTTCAAAGTAACCTGCAGGTTTGATGAGACTGTCACGGTTTACATGTGTCCTGGGTGCATCTGGGGAGATGGAAATGGCGAAAAAACGTGTTACTTTGGAAGTTGAAGTTGTCGGGCGGAGAGGCGTTCCCTACACGGCCCTCAAAAGGGGCGGAGCAATCAGCGCGCCGTGCGCTCATCGTGGACGAGATTTTCGGGTCCCCGTATCACATGAAGGCATCGCGTTGCTAATCACTTCCCTTGACCTGGCAGCTTTATCCTGAGCTGATCTTATTCTTTAGACAACAATCGGAACATTGTACACCATATTTGGGAGGAAAAGACTGTTCAGCTGCAGCGCCAAGGCCTTCTTCAAGTCCCACCACGTTGCTCAGTACTAAGGCGTTGTCCGCGTTTTAGGACAAGTAAAGCAACATTTTAAAAGGATCTGTCATGACGACGCGATCATCCGCGCAAGATTTCTTCAATATAGAGAGAATTGTTTGATCCTTCAAAATCCTTAATCGTCTCTGATCAAGTTTTTGGACGACCCCACGCCAATTAACGAATTCGCAGCTGCAACGCGGTTTTCGCGCGGGTACCAAGCTTGTTCAAATTGGGCGGTGCGGGCGGGATCCCCCCCCCCGGCGCCCCGAGTTGCCGTACTATTACTTTAGTTTGCAAAGGATTTGTAGCTTCAGTTCTAGTCAAATCGTGTCATTTTGACAGTTTAGTTAACGTTCTATTGAGAGCCGCAGAGGTATCTCGAGGTGAGCCGTCCATAAGAATGGCTTCAAAAACCGTTGGAGTCTCGTGGGGGGGGGAGGGGGGTCAGGGGTTCAATTCCGTAGGAAGGGCTTACGGGTTGTTAACCCCTTTTGTAACTGTAGAGTTCATATTGTTCTCGGTAGGGTACAGTTTTCCTTTTTCAAGTGTTTTTAACCCGTTGCTTATAACGAAGGTCTAGATTTGGCACAAATAGGATCGGGGAGGGGGGGGGGGGGGGGGGGTAGCCATGTAAGACAGTCCTGTATAACGTCTTGTGCGCTTTGTGCTGTACAAAACTAGACATTTTGCAGAACTGATCTGTTCTACCCCTACGGTGAACTAATACAGGCCATTTCCGATGTAGTTAGACATACATGTGCCCTCTCCCTCTCACCAAGGCAGGTAGCAGATAACCACCGAGCACAAGACGACTTCCCCCAGGTTATATGGGTCCTAGTTTTCGTCGTGTACCGCTATCGCATTCCCAACTATGCTTACCTCGCCGGCGAACCTCCGCTTAGATCACTGAAATTTCCTTTTCTTTGTGCTGAATTACGGTTTCCGACCGTTTTTTGTGCCTCCGTTCCATTGCGCTTTCTGGGCCGGAAGACGGAAGGAACGGAATATGTGGCTCATCAGTCATTGATTGTTTCATGCTGACTATTCAACTCATTATCGTGAACTAAAAAAGGCAAAGGGAAGAAACCAGCTATGCATCACGTTTCTTTTTTCTCGATTGTACTTTAAATCGGTGGTGCACCCTGATGTCGGAGCAGTGTCACAACCAATTTCGATTCTTTTTGCTAAGAGGGCTCAAAATACCAACCGAAGAAACGTTGACTGTTAAAGCCATTATGTGGGCTACATATAGCCGAGAGTGTGTGCGTTCAACAGTGTATGGCACTGCGTTAGCCCTAGCTTACAAAGGCGCCGTTAGGCCTATGTCATACCATCGCTCACCCCGAGCGAAGCCTAATGGTAGGCTCCCATATCGACTCATCGCTTCGCGCGATCGATATGGGAGTTTATCATTAGGCTTCGCTCGGGGTGAGCGGTGGTATGACATAGGCCTTAGGCCTTACACGGCGCGACACCACGATCGTCCTAGATATCGATTCTTCGCGCCGCCTGATCGATATCTATTCCGACTATGGTGCCGCGACGCACAGCTGCACAATTATAAACTAGGGCTTGTGGTGTAAAAAAATAGTGCATATAGCAAGGTTGGTACTAAGCGCTGGTGCCCGCCCCATTATGAGACCATGGTCGTGGGACACTCAAATAAACACGGTTTCTGTGCTCTCCTCCGCGTCACAGAAACCGTACAGAACTAGGCAAGGGAGGGAACTCCGGGGTGTGGCTGATCTAACTTACCCGTTTTAAGCCACCTTTCCGGTGTACAGCGGGCACCAGCCCACTTAGTACCGCAAGGTTTCAGGAAATTTTGAGTCAAGATTCTTATTCCTTAATCAGGGAATGCATATTTTAAAGCTCCTAATATTCCTAGAGGTCAAGCTTGTGATACCAATTCAAAGTGCAATATTAGGCTACCAACAGTGTTCTCCATACGAGGCGTTCAATAAAACCGATTAATTGTTATGAGCGGCGAAATCTCTTACATCCTACTCGTCGGAAAATGTTACCTTCATTCGTTGAAGAGCTCTCTCCCCAATTACGGAAAGATTTTGCATAAACCCCGGTTTGTTACACTAATAATATTTCGAAGTCATCCTAATGGTGATACGATTACAAGGACCAATTATTGCTATGCGGAATCTATCCTAATCGAAGGGGGGGGGGGAGCATATGTTACTTGCATCGCCAATCCATTACTTGAGTTTCCACAACAGGTTTAGCTGCTGTGTCACAATGTAATGGCATCTATTTGAATTCAACGGATACGTTTTGTGACATGGGATGACGAACGTTATTGTCACTTTACAGTCACCCCTCCCGAGTAGGATAGGTTCTTTACGTGTTGTTGGGGAAAAGTGCTGCTATGCCTGCTCCCTACATTCATTAGTATATTAATATATTAGCTGTTTTTGATATGTTTTTTATTTGTTTGCTCATTTATTTGCACTCAAGATGCATTAATACATAGAGCAAAAACATCAAGAAGAACGTTAGATCAAAGCCGAAGTCGAGCAAACCGAGCTAAACGTATAAAAATTGAATGTGCCTTCAATACAAATCCCACAGGTTACCTCAAAGTGTGTTTTTAAAATTTATCTACGGAAACAGCTCCTCATTTCGTCCTGAGTTAAAAATTTCCAGACGGCTACATCGCGAGTCACCGAAGCCGAAGACAATGCCCACGACGACCGGACAACCGTTTTCGCTTCAGGACCAATGGTGAGTGTCAGTGAGCTGGTATTACATAGGTCGACATGCAGTAGCGTCCATATGTTTGTGAATATTTGCGTTTTTCTGTAGATCTGACCCCAAAACCGAAGCGAATTAGGAAATGAAGGTAAGAGAATCAAAACTGTGCGCGATCAAGTTCTTGAGATAGATGTAAGCAGCCACTGATTTTGTCCTTCGAATGCTGACGTCGTCAATGGTTTTATCTGTGGAAAAATGTGAGAGTTCTAGAAACCAGTCTGTTTGTTCTGGAAAACAATTTCGCTCGAACTTGTCTATACGGTATTACTCTTAACGTATATACAAGTTCGAGCAAAGTTGGAGAAGAACACACAAAGAAGTCGAAAAGTTCCAGCTACCAAAAAATTCCCAGTTCATATGGGGGTCACATTCTCTCCCTCGAACCTATGCCTCTCGTAACGATTGTCTAAAAAGTGTGGAAAAAGAGCCGCTGGTCCACGTACAAAGAAGGTAGAATCCACCCTGGAGTCATGTAAGGAAGTGAACTAGAGACAGCTGATCAGTCAAAAAGAGGAAGAAGGATTTCCAGGTATTCTGCAGTGCGACGTTAGAAATTCAACGGTAGAGGGTCGCGTACTATTAGTTTGATGGTGGTGTGAGTGATGTCAAGAGGAAGAAACCGTAACCAACCAGAAAAGCAGGAATGAGGGGATAGGCCCCCAGTGGGCTAGGGGTAACCCGTAGTTCATATTTGGGGGGGGGGGGGGGGCGCCTGATCCCTATAGATTTAAATAAACTTTTTGCATCACTAGTGGTAGCACATCTCACTTATTATACGCCGCAGCAGTGCATCTCATTTGACGGAATTTTCGGAAACTGTAGTCAGCGAGCGATTTGAGCCGCAGAGCGGAAAAAAGAAGGGAAACAGGCGAATGGAGTAAATGTAAGTATACAGTATTAGAAGCTTCGTACGTTATTCCATTCGACAACTTTGTAGCCATCTCGATAGACCCGCAAACGAAAAGCGCCAAAACATTGTGGAAAAGTTGAGCAGAAATGAGAACGCACGTAGTGCTCCGACGCCTACCATCAACATTCTGGATTTGTTTTCTGGAAATAGCAAACACTGACCATAGCAATGAACTATGCAATAAGTTTCCACTGACATTCTCCTTGAAGGGGTCGTTGACCGCGTTTTATAAGTGTTCGGCGTTTCCAGCAGTATGAAGTAGATGATTCTTGTTGAGAAGGGTGCCAACGGAGCTTAACTGCTTATAAGATTTCATTAAATATTCAGACTTCGTTCGATGCCGTCAAATTTCAGCAGGATAAGGGAGCGTTTAGTGTGCACCTCGAAGCGCGAGGCCATGATAAGCGCCCATATCGATTCATCGCGTCGCGCGATCGATCGATATGGGAGCTTATCATTGTATCGCGTCGCGCGCACACTAAACGACCCCTTAAGGCCGCCACAGACTTCTGCGGCGCCGCTGCCCTATGCTTAATCATAGGGCAGAGACGCAGAGCTCGCCTCCAGCGGCGCCGCTAGCCGGACGGCGGCACCGGCGGCACCGGCGGCGGCGCTGCCCTATGCTTAACCATAGGGCAGAGACGCAGAGCTCGCCTCCAGCGGCGGCGCAGAAGTCTGTGGCGGCCTTTAGTGTGCGCGCGAGGCGCGACGCGATACACGCATAGTGGCCAAATTGATTGAGCGACGCGATTGATCAATTCGGCCACTACACATGGCATCGCGTCGCGCGTCGCGCGCACACTAAACGAAACGACCCCTTAAGGCCGCCACAGACTTCTGCGGCGCCGCTGCCCTATGCTTAATCATAGGGCAGAGACGCAGAGCTCGCCTCCAGCGGCGCCGCTAGCCGGACGGCGGCACCGGCGGCACCGGCGGCGGCGCTGCCCTATGCTTAACCATAGGGCAGAGACGCAGAGCTCGCCTCCAGCGGCGGCGCAGAAGTCTGTGGCGGCCTTTAGTGTGCGCGCGAGGCGCGACGCGATACACGCATAGTGGCCAAATTGATTGAGCGACGCGATTGATCAATTCGGCCACTACACATGGCATCGCGTCGCGCGTCGCGCGCACACTAAACGACCCCTTAAGGCCGCCACAGACTTCTGCGGCGCCGCTGCCCTATGCTTAATCATAGGGCAGAGACGCAGAGCTCGCCTCCAGCGGCGGCGCAGAAGTCTGTGGCGGCCTTTAGTGTGCGCGCGAGGCGCGACGCGATACACGCATAGTGGCCAAATTGATTGAGCGACGCGATTGATCAATTCGGCCACTACACATGGCATCGCGTCGTGCGTCGCGCGCACTAAACAAGGCCTAAACGATTCCAAACGCTCCCTAAGACAGCAAAAAGTGCAAGCGTTCACGACCATATGGACACTACTGAGTGAATGGGCGACCAGTAAGGGTAGAGGCAGTGAAGGTAGGACCAGTAATGGGGCCTATAAAGTGGGGGGGGGGGACGTACAGTAAACGAGGCACCGGTACAGGGGGGGGGGGGAGGGGAGCAGTGAAGGAGAACTGTGAAAGGGAGACCGATATAGGGGACCGGCAAGGGGGGACCAATAAAAGAGGGAAGATTGAAGAGGGACCAGTGAATGGGGATCATTGAAAGGGACCAGTAAGGGAGGACCAGTATTTGTTCTCAGTATCGTCCAACAAGTATGTGGCTTCAGAAGAAGAGCTATAGACGTCGTGCTACGTGTGTTAAGGTGCAGAAGACGTGTAGACGTTATGCAACGTGCGTCCGGATTCAGAACACGTGACCCAGACGTTGTGCAACGTGCGTTCAGACTCAGATGACGTCCACCAGAACAGACTTTTTCACAGCATCCGTAAGATTTTCAGAGGACCTTTGAAGGCTTCGTGCAACGAATGTGCGTGTACCTGACTCTCACTACGCTTCCCTGCCTGCACATGTGTAAGGGTGGCATTTATGGGGGAGAGCATAGGAAGAATGACTACAACAATCGGAGAAATATTATTGCCGTCAGACATTTAACGGCATAGAGCTCTCACAAGATTTTCACGGTTTGTCCCTCGCCACGTAGAGAAAATGTACGTCGGAGAGTAAATCTCATACGTTCGTTCAATGAATGGTGGATAGGCTCCGTAGGAGCAGTTTTGGAGACTCTGCCCTACCGTAGCTACTCCGGAAAACCAGTTTTATAGCGTGACGAAAGCAAGAAGGCCTGAAGAAGAATGAAGACGTCCGGAGTGTTCTATTTACGGGATTCGCGGGCGAAGCCCGCAACAGAACGTTTGGCGGCCGCTAGGCCACTGAACGTCTGGTCCAACTCTACTAGCTGACAGACTGACAGAAATTCATTATGGTGCCCTTTTCAGGTACCGGCATCTCTGAGAAGTGAAAGTCGGCAACCATGAGCGACCAGCTGAGTCCGGTCTCCAGTATGAGCTCCGCAATCCCATCAGTTTCTCCATCTTCTTCTGATGAAGACCAGGAAAATCAGTCTTTTGCTACCTTTGGAAACACATTCCCAGGATTTTGTATTCTATAAGGAAACCATTGATTTTAATGTTCTGCTTGATGCCTTTTATTGGTTTTGATTTTGTACTTTTTTGTGGTGAATGTTGTTTAATGAAGGTCAATTTCCATCGCATCATTGTTTATGTGGTTTGGTCTGCCACTGTATTTTTAATGCGAAGAATTTGAAATCGTCCCATCTATGGGATGATAGTGACATCGTGGTCTAGAACTGCACAACGATACTTCCAAAACGGCGGAGTTGGCCACCAGTGCATGTAAGAATACAGCATGCGCTAGTGACAATAGTGCGCCCCAAGGCAAATTTTCAAATTTTGACCTCTGGTCGTATTCCATTGCCTTTTGATGAGGCGTTTCTAGTCACGTGCACAGTGTAGGGGGTAGGATACTAGTAAAATTATTGTTTTTCAGAATCATGTCTCAGTCGAAACCTTTCAACGATGAGAACAAGGCTGGCTCCGGAGAAGAGGTTTGTTATTAATTATAGCTGCGTAGTTAGGGTGGTTGGTGCCGGCTTAAATGAAAATAATATGATGAGTGCACGCAGTTCAAGCGCCCGAAGGAAGTTATTCCTTGACCTGTGGCTCCCTTATAAATTCGCAACAGAGCGCGAAAGCTACAAGCGCAGTCAGGGGCATCACCAGAACTATCCAATCAAGGTAGCAAGGAGCACATTGCATTCCAAGGAAGAAGTGCTGTTGGTGCTGAAAGTAGGAATAGAGCCGGCAGACTTGAACGACCGAAACTCATCGTATGAGTAGGTTCTCCATTATGTGCAACGCTTTGTACAGATACCGTGCAATATTTACAGCGGATGAGAGTCACATACGGGTGAGTTTCTCATAGGGTAATAGAATAACTGGTGAAACCATTGCACATTGGAACCACCAAGAGGTGGGTAAAAATGCGCTCAAATCGCGCAACACCTGCACCTCCAAAGTCTCGCCTACAATTCAGTTTCTCACCATAGCGACCTTCAAAGGCATCTGTACACTACTAGATCCCGCAGTGATTCAAGGGTGTCTCGAATGTAGTTCACATACAAGTAAAGCAGCTGTTTGGTATACTGTCAATAAGTTGAACTCCATACGGCTTATTCAGGTAAAAACTGATTCTGTCTCTATTCCAGCTGCAAATGTAAAGAGACCCTTCTAGTTTCACCTTTTTCAACCGTTCGCTAAGCAACAATGGGATGACGCTCTTACTTGTAACATTTTGTAAGATATTATCTCCCTTAAAAAATGGTACTAAATTTAATGTTCCAGTCTCCCTCCCCCCTTTGACCGTTTGAAAGGTGACGAGCAATGTGTTCCCACTACTAGCTTGTCTGCGATATAGATTTTGTTACATCACTCCACTGTAGAACTGGATATTTGTTGATGACTTTTGTATAACACCTTAGGGAAGTTATGGAACCATTGTTGTTGGAGATCGGGTGGACACTTTGCCCTTCAGAACTTTCCTTCGTTCAAATTTGCCGTTCCTACACATATCTTCAGCACCAAGCTGAACTGCGACAGCACTGTCAACCATCCCGCCTTGTCACAATGCAGTGCACTCACAGTTCCAGCTACTGAAGCTACTGAGCCATGGTGTCGCTCCCCCAATGCACGTGTAGATTTCGCGCTCTGCTGAGAATTCAAATGGCAGCCACAAGTCGTTGAGTAACCTCCTTCCGAGCGCCCTTTTCTTTTATAGCGAATTGTACTCCTATATTGAGAATCCCTTATTTACTTATTTATATACCGTTTACACGTCAAATAGGACACCCTTCACTTCAACTTGGACACCTCTAAACAAGCCTGACGATTCTGAAATTAAAGATAATGTACTTCAAATCAAGTCAAGTTTCCTACACACAATATTTTTTTTCTTCAAGGAGCATTTAGATGAGTATCCACTGTTTGCGACTTTCCAGTCGTGAATAGTTGACACTTATGGTTTTGTGCGTCATCGTGGTTGTCATTAAACATGTGTAGTCGTCTGTCAGAGGTTGCCCACCGCTCGAGAAACAACTTAACGTCTCTAGCTTTAGGTTCAGGTGTAGTTCAAGTGAAGGAATGACTTGTGGGACGTACAAGTTAAGTAAAACAAGCTATATATGAACCGCTATTGCTCCGGTAGGCCTCCCAGGTCGAATCTGTCCGGCATGCACATCCCTTTCGTCGATTCCGTATGTCACGTCAGATTACCTCCCCCCTCCCCCAACCAACTTCAACTGCAAATTGTGTCACAATTCAGCACGCAACGGGTAACGTTTACTGGTTACTTGTTCTTTGTGCTTATAAGTCAACTTTTAGAACACTCGGGAGCAGGGGTGTGCGTAGTTAAGATTTACGATTTACGATGTACGACATTTGGGGTCGTAAATCGCAAAATTTCGTGAGTATGATCTTTGAATAACAATCAACTCCAAATTTATGTAGACCGGGTTATAAAGATTTGCCCACTTTGACGGTCTTATAGCTATTCCCACCTCCCTTCACAGCTATTTTTAATGTTATTATTGCGGGAGAAGCCACAGTCCGGTGCACAGGCTTCTCAAATCTTATTTATCCTTTCGCTTAACTAGCATCTCCATTTCTATAACATTGTGAGGGTTGCCGTATGGAATCAGACCAGTTCAAGAGGAGAAACAAGTATGGTACAATACAATATTTCGAAATAAGCTCCTGTCTAGGAGGCTGGGCTCCTACGTCTCCAGCCGAGAGCTAGCAAGGCACATTGCATTACTACTATCGGAGGTCGTTCCATTCCAGCCGCAGAAAGACATTGAGAGCCGTTTCTTGGACAAAGAGAGATCAGTATTCTTTGATGACGTCCTGTGTGGTAATAACGCCTAGACCACTTCTAATATTTTCTCTATTCATGCTAATCGTACCGAATAGAATTGACGTAAATCCATGATCGAACATCATTTGTGATTGGAGGCGGGGTCTAAACAGTTGCTTTTTATGTGGAACGGACAAATCACTGATGTTTCTATCGGTCTACACTGCATTTCATAGAGCGATGCAAATTGATATACAAAGTGCGGTCCAAGCGAAAATTGCAAGAAAAACTCGAACTGGTTCTGGTACTTTTGTTGACCCTTTTCAATAGTGTGATTGGGATTATTGCATTTACCCAATCTAATTCGATGCTGCAGACTCTCGGTGAGCAAATGTTCATTACAGAACTGGTGAAGTATAGCCCAAGCAGGTGCAGAGAATTATTAAATAGTAGTGCCATATTTTGGGCGCGTGTAGCGCAGTCGGAGGAGAAGCGACTGTCGCCTGCACCCGATACCAGGTTCCTGGTTCGGATTTCCCGCCCAGGCCAACCAAGCCCTCCATCTCTCCGGGGTCGGTGAATTGGTACCAGACTTGTCTGGGAAGGATAAAGCGCTGACTTGTTCATCGGCTGGCCACCGCAAGTCATTGTATGGCCAAATACGCATTCATGCCGCCTCCACGGCATCCTGTAGAAGTAGAATGCGCTGGCGCATCCCAGAAGGGATTGAGTAACGCCGTCCTTTATCCTTTATTATCTTTAGTGCCATATTTTAAAGCTTTCAAAATCGGAGAATTGCAAGCAAACTTTCCGAGGAAACCGGCGCTGTAGTTAGGTTTAGGTCACCGCGTTTGATAACATTTTCAAAGTTACAAAAGTCTTCGTTGTAATCTCTCTACGACTAACAAAGCTTCTCAATTCGAGTGTCGCGCTCTGGTTATTGCTTGACACCTGCTAGTTCGTTCTGAAAGTTCCACATGGATTTCCCATTTAATGAATGAATGAAAGAATGGTGCCCTCTACTTAAACAAGGATTTGTAACTACCCTCCTGCAGCCTACGGACCTGTTCATACTTCGCGACAACAGCGACAAAGGCCTTTGTCATACCATCGCTCACCCCGAGGCCTAATGATATGCACCCATATTGATTCCATCGCGCCGCACGATCGATATGGGAGCATATCATTAGGCGTCGCTCGGGGTGAGCGATGGTATGACAAAGGCCAAAAGCGACAAGAGCGACTGGGGCGACGGACATAGTGTGGTGTACGTAAATAATTGCGTACTCCACACTCCGTCCGAGACGAATGTAGTGTGAAATGCGTAATTATTTACGTACACCACACTACATTCGTCGCCCCAGTCGCTCTTGTCGCTTTTGTCGATCTTGTCGCGATGTATTAACAGGCCCTACGGTATAGACAGCTGTAGGAAGGTAGTTACAAATCTTTGCTTGAGTAGAGGCTACCATTCATTCACTCATTCACTTGCTGTGAATGAATGAATGAATGAATGCTCTCAAACAGAATCTGTTTCAACTTAAACGCGTTCTTCCTAACTCACAACTCAAATGGGATTACTTTTAAACCTGTCTAGACACCTTCTAAACCAAAATTGTCTCGTCTTTGGAATCAAACAGAACATACTTCAGAAAAGTTATACGTTAACCTTCCCCTTTTGAGGCGACAACAAAAGGTCCAAAAAATATAATCATATTGTTTCAGCAACCAAAATTTTTATCCGTCTGCTATGGGAATGTTCCTGAAGTTATTTCAAAATCTAGAAAAGCGGATCTTTGCGTAACACGATGGGAATGCGCCATGCATTCACTCAGAAAGCATGGCGCAATCCTACACTATGACTCAGTATGTTTGCTAGACATGCGCAGTTGCTGTTTTCGCCGCATTGGTCAGTAGTGAGGTGATTTTTTAATGCTTAGTTCTGACAGCAACTTTTCGCCGTTGTTTCTGCTAAATTGCAAACTGAAAATAGGTATTAAGTTAGGAACATAATAAACATGAGAGGAGAGGCGTGAGCGGAGGAGAGCACAGAACACAGCCACAGCAATATTTGTTTGTTTTCTTTACTATCAGTGTACCTTGTGTCGTTTTCTCGGTATTGGTGACACTTTTTATAAGGTGACACCCCCCCCCCCCCCCTGATACTAGTTGCGCCTAGGAATCGTCTAGGTTCGACCAGGGATGGGCGGGATTTCTGTTTTCAGTTTTTCTGACCATTGGGGGCAATTCTTTCTGCAACGTTTTCTGGACACATCGCCGAAGTTATGTAGGAAATAGAAAATGACATTACAGAGAACTCCTGTATTATTAAGAGCCTGCTGAAATACAACACTATGTGAAATCGCGGTTTTTACAGCAACACTGATGTCCTTAGGATATTTCAAAATGCAAGAGGGTCGTTTTTGTGAAGCGTCTAGCTACCAGCTGCGCTGTGCACATCATCGAGAGTGTCGTGTTCAATTTGACTGGCGTTGTAGGAGCTACTAACACGCAGGGAGGGACCATTATCTAGCGATCCTCTTATTTTCTATTGCATTTTGAATTTGGACGGTGACGGTTATCTTTTGGCCAACATATTCTCATCCTAACAAGATAGTTGGAATCCCTTGCCATGCCATTTATAATAGCAATGCAATTTGATAAAATGTGTGCACCTTTCTTCCGCTCCAATTTTTGAAATAACCACTTTTCTAATTTTTACAGCTGGCTCTCAGTCCTATGATTTGTGATTAACCATTCCCCTTATGGCTGATTGTTTTGTGCACGCGACGATGTGACGATAAGCCCCGATATCGATTCATCGCGTCGCGTGCTCGATATGGAAGCCTATTATGACATACTTCGCTCATCGCGTGCCCACTAAAAAATCCCTAAAGCCCCGCTTAGGCTTCCGACGACGAGATACGCGCATAAATAGTAGCCAAATTGATCGATCCTGATCAACGTGGCCACGATGCGTGGCGTCGCGTCGTTCGGCGTCGAAGTATAAACGGTGCCTAAAGGCCCCCGCACACTTCTGCGGCAACGCGGCGGCCCTATCCTTGACCATGGGGCAGTGACGCAGAGCTCGCCCCCGGCGGCGTCCCTGCCCTATCCTTAACTATAGCAGCGAGTGGCGTTGCCACAGAAATGTGTGGGGGTCTTAGGCCCCGTTTATACTTCGTCGCGGCGCGACGCGACGCCACGTATAGTGGCCATATTGATTGCGCGACGCGATCGATCAATTTGGCCTCATTGCGTGGCCATCGGGTCGCGCCGCAACGAAGTATAAACGGGGCGTTAAGGGGTAGTTTAGGCCTTGTTTAGTGTGGGCGCAACGCGCGACGCGATGCCGTGTGTAGTGGCCGAATTGATCAATTGCGTCGCTCGATCAATTTCGCCACTACACATGCTTCGCGTCGCACGTCACCCGCACACTAAACGACCCCTAATTGTAAGGGATAGCGGTAGGAGAGGGACGGGGGCAGCTTAAGTAAACTGTAACGTTTCGCGAATTCGAGATTCCCTAGGATGAGTTAGGAATAGCAGTGTTCTAACCTTTAAGTCAAGGAACACGATGTGCGTGGTAGAAGTTTACATGAATACCAGAATTTAAACCTTGTGTATGAAAACGTTCACTGCTATGAAAGTGTGTTTGATACTCGAGGAAATCCATCTTTCGGCCCAATAGCAAATCTAACGATAATTTCGAAATTTTCTGTTTTCTAGCGTTCTAGCCATTTCTGTTTTCTAACTTTATTTTTGGTTTACCGAAGAAATTCCAAATTTTAGGAAAATGTCGACGCCGACGCCGTGCAGGCGCCGACGTCTGTCGCTGAACTGAACGACACTAACAACACCAACTACGACGTTGTTGTCATCGAGGATGACGACAACGTCGATGAAGAGGACGAGGAGAAGGAGGAGGAGGAAGAAGAGAAGGAGGAGGAAGAGGAGAAGGAAGGGGAGGAGGAGGAAGAAGAGAACGAGGAGGAGGAGGAGGAAGAAGAGGAGGAGGAAGAAGAAGAGGACGAGGAGGAGGAGGAAGAAGAGGAGGAGGAGGGCAGCGGCAGCGACATTGGTAGCAATGTTTCCGCAGGTATTTATTTCTATCTATTCATATCTATTCGAAACAGGCAGGAAAGTACTGTCTAACTTGTAAAGGCCCCCACACTTCTGCGGCAACGCCGCGGCCCTATGCTTAACCATAGGGCAGAGACGCAGAGCTCACCGCCGGCGGCGTCCCTACCCTATTCCTAACCATAGCGGCGAGCGGCGTTGCCGCAGAACTCTGTAGGGGCCTTCAAGGGAAGTGCACCAGGTCACAGCGGCACTATGCAGATTCGAACGATGATTCCAAATATGTGCTCCGCATTTGCAACGGACATCGGGCAATGGTGGACGATTTTCACTTCGCCTTGTTGACCCATCGTTACATACACACATCCGAACAAATACCAAACTCGATGCAACTATGAGATCCATGTATCTTCATTGACAGTGGTTCTAGGCTAATCGTTGACGCTAAGCTGGTCACAACCCACATGCGGTCTCGTAGAACTATCCATGTAGTTTCTTTCTGTTAAGCTGCACACTACATAGTAACAAGTTAGGTGACTGAATTTTTGAAGCTCGCTGCTGCATTGATGACATGATCCTCAAACTAGTCGTGTCCTTGAATTGTTGCTCAGATCCATTCATTTAATATTCACTTTGGAAAAGGCCCTGGCAACCACAACGCACTTCATAATGGGAGTATCCATCGCGGACCAGGAGGAGACTGTCTGCGCTCTGGCCCTTCGATGAATCATGCCGCTCAGCGGCGCCCGCTGCCGAGCGGCATGACACATCATCATCGCCGTCCGCCACTCGCCGTTCACTGCTCGTCGCAAAAGTGTGCGGAGGACTTGACGTGGTTCCTCGTTCGGATTTTGCGCATAGACTCACCAACCCTCCCATCCTCCGAGGTGGATGAATTTGTACCAAACTGATCGGGGAACGGCAGAACACTGACTTAGAATGCAGAATGCAGAGAATGCACGAATTGAAACTTAAGGCCCCCACACACTTCTGCAACACCGCTGGTCGCTATGGTTAAGGATAGGGTAGGGACGCCGCAGGCGACGAGCTCTGCGTCCCTGCCCTATGGTTAAGCTTAGGGCTGCGGCGTTGCCGCAGAAGTGTGGGGGGCCTTTAAGAGTAGTAGTGATGAACGTTATAAACCATGTTCTGTTTAGGATCGCCCGATGATGATGATGACATCGTGGTGCTCGAAGAGCGCAGTAAGTTCAGCTCCGTCTGCAACAGTTGTTGAAATCTTCTTCACAGACAGCTTGACGGCTTTCAGTAGGAAGAACGCGGCAGCTAATCAGGGAATCGCGACCGAACATGCACCATTCGGAGGCACGGACGGGGATCATTAGTTAGGCCATCTGAGCTATTGGGAATCAATACGGGCAGCCAGCTGTAAGGTTGGCGATTGAGACTCGGCGGGCGAAGAAATTAAGCGACGTGGTCGACGTAAGCTTCATATGCCAAAATTGCCCACGACCCCTGAGCTCCTTCTCTTGCCCAGCGCCCTGTCCGATAAACACGTCTGCGTTCACCCCACAAGCGAAGAAACTCCGTCCATCTACAGGGTGCGCCGTAAATATGGTCACTCAATAAAAAGCGAATTACTCACGGGGAATTTGTCAGGGAATAGCGAAACTTCCTCAACAATTTACTAACAATCTAGTTAACACGCAAAATGGATATCATCTAATATGATCTTCCTTGGCACGAATGACAACCTTCAGACGCATAGAGTAGGACTCAACGGCGGCACGCAAGGTTGCTTGCGGAATTTCCTTCTATGCTTTTTCCCGTGAAGATTTCAATCCTGGAACCGTAGTGCGTCTTTTAGCGCAGGCTTCACCCTCTAGAATGAACCAACGCAGTAATCCATAACATTCAAATCTTACGAGCTTGTCGGCCATTCAGAAACAGGGATGAAGTTGGGAAGATTCCTTGCGCACCACTCTCGAGTCTTCTTGGACTTGTGAGCGGGTACGCCGTTCTGTTGAAAGGTCCATGTTGTATTTCCAGAGTGTCTTGAGCCTAGGGAAGCAACTCCTTCATCACAATGTCGTTCACGTAGGCATTGGTGTTGACCTTGGCTCCTTTTTCAACGAAAACCAATCGTGCCCGTCCTGTGGCGCAAACTCCGGCTCAAACCGTCAGGGAAGCTGCGTGAGAGTTTCTGTTAACGGTGTCTGCATCCCCACCACCTTCAGCCAAGAACCGCGAGTTTTGGCGGTCAAAAGGCTGCTCAGTTGAGAAAAGTTTCTTATCAGTGAAGAGCGTCGTGCAGTGGTCGTGCCGCTCGAGGAGTCTTGGACGTTTTTTCTTCTTCCTTCCATCTGTGCAGGCGTTTGTCCGTTCAGTTGACGGAACTTGTAGGGGTATAGTCCAAGTTCATTCCTAACAACTTGCCTCATCGTCATAGCCAATACGTTGAGCTCGGATGCCATCTTTCTCATGCTGCGTCCTGGATTCCACTTGATATGTTCTTTCAAGATTTTTCAAAGACTGCTCGTAGCTACGGATACCGGGCAGCCAGGTCAGGAACGATCAACGAGAGAATTACGTTCCACACAGCGATAGACTGTCATCTTGTGCAGCTTCAGCAGACGAGCGATGTTGGGAACAGAAAGTCCTGCCCTTCTCGGATCCAAGATTACGCCTCTTTGACAACAAGACTTTACCATTTCTGGTAGAAGCAGTGTGGAGGTGCAAAAAACACTATATACGGTTAACATGACACGTAGAATCCGAAGAAACAATGGAAACATAAAAACGTTCACAAACAAATACAAAAAATGACGCGCGAAAAAGTGACCATATTTATGGCGCACCCTGTAATTTGCGTGTGTCGACATTGCCCACATCCTAAACATCTACCACTTGCAACACAACAACAGCCTGCGCTGGGTCTCTGCCCGCTTCGGAGGCCGTTCAAATTTATGGTGAAACCCTTGGATGGAAATAAAGGTGAAACTTTTTGCCAATTTGTTGCAAAAAAGTCAGCTTTAAAAACAATTCTAAAAAACGTTATGAAGAGAGTAGAGCGGGTAGAAGTGAAGCAGTAGACCTAATGAAAGTAGACTTTAGATCTCAAGGATTCGCATCTATTAAAATGTATTGTAGAAATCTAATCTATTCTGGGTCTTTTTACCCCCGCACCATGCCCGCGAATGTCGTCGCAGCTGCGGCAGAGAATATCGCGCTGACGGCTGCTGAACACGGCTGGTCGTAAGGTCTTGCCGCATTTCGGCATAGGTCGCCGCAAGTAGGGATGACAGATCGTAAGTCCCCACCCGCTATATTAGGTCCAGCAACGATTACCCCGAATTTCAACTCGAAATTGTTGAGGGCGACCAGTACTAACCTTCTCCTTTTATTTATTTATTTATTTATTTATTTAGACGGGCAAATAGGTACAATTACACGCAGTGAAATACAAAACATTCAACAACAAGAAAAAGTTGTAAGTTTATCGGCGATGGGTGAGGAGGTGGTGGAGGATCGCGTATTTCCTTTAGTCGTAAATATTTCCATACACAGCCACCAGTACTGAATCCTTTAAGAGAATTATGGCAAGAAAAAAGGGCCCAAATTGGGTCGGAGGGGGGCCACCTTGTATTCAGTGATTTTCCTCCTTCGTGAAAAGGCACATGAATGTCAAATTACACCAGAAATAGCCTAAGCAGTTCACTAATGAGGTATAATACACCAGTGTTGAACAATATTTTTAATTTGGTGCAGCACAAAGTGCGGTATGGGGCTGCTCTACTGCTCTACATGGCGAGCCCCCAGACCCAATTTGCGCGGATGCTATGCTATGTGAAATAGCGAAGTGCCGAAAAGAGTACGTGCTTACTCCATTCCCTCCCTCAGTCCCCGTACTTCCTGTCCCCAGGCAGCGCAACATGACATTTGAAGAAAAGGATGCCAAGATCAACGTAACACTCAGCAGCGTGCTAAATGTATTCAACGTATTTACCACACTATTTCACAGTGGAGCGCGAAAATGTATGACTTAGCAACATGCCCGCCCGCGAAATTCGTTCTAAAAGTGCTTATATCCAGGGATGTGTTTAATTTTTTCGATAAAAGCAGAACACGGAACGGAAGAGCTCAAAAATGGGCGGAAACCGGAATACGAAACGGAAATTACTCAAAGCTCACCTAATTTTTCATAAATATATATCCATTATGGTAGTAAAGACTAAGTTGCCACTCATGGGAGACATGTTGGGTAGGTGCACTGATTGGCCGCCGCAATTATGGTCAGTGCTCCGGCGCGTTCCCACACCACTGCTGCACGCTCCTGCCCACGAAAAATTTTAAGGAACTAACAAGAACAAGTAGTCGTGTGGGAAGGCGCAGCACTCCAAGGTGTTACCAGGAGTATGTCTGATCGGGTAAAATGATTAGCATTGCAGGAATCTGCACGCTTCCATTACTAGAAAAACATATGCCATCCTTACGAAGTCAGTGATACGTTCCGAGTTAGGGTCTCCGAAAGCTCACTGCGGAATCGTGCAGCCACACAAGGCAACAAACCCTCCAAACATTGAATATGCAGAAAAAATGCGGAAGTATCGGAAATCAATGAATCGAACACCTGACTTTGTGCCCACGAAGCAGTATTTTTGCTTTTTTCTTGCTTTTTAGATGTTAGGAAGGTATTATTGACCTGTGCAACTGTGCGATTCCATAGTACGTTTCAGGGCCTCTAACTAGAGAGGTTCAAGATCTTCTCAAAAGTGAAAAGCTCGAATTCTCGAATTTCTGGAATTCTGGAATTCTTGCTGAGGCGTTCACTTTCTCCGTTCAGACATACGCCTGAAACCCTTCCTTGGTCAGTATGACCGTTTAAATTTTCATGCACGTTCCATTCTTTAACTGATTAATAGGAGTTCGAGTGATCCACAATCGTTTTCTGTTTAGGAGCGCCAGTTGATAATGACATTTTCGTGCTGGCACACCACAGTGAGTTCCATCCTTCCATATCCTGCTACTTTTTTTCGAAATTTGCTGCGTAAACAGCATGACGGTATTGATTAGGAAGAATCTTTAAGGAAATCATAGGAAATCCATAAGACAGGTGGAATTCCCTTATCGTACCCGGCCCATGATGACTCACCCTCCAGAGGAACTCTATTACGATTTGAGACAAAGTGAGCAGTAGCGGATATTTTCAACGGCGCCTTTTATACTCCCGCCGCTGCGCGATTGCAGTTAGAAATGATGAGCGTCAGCGACGCACGACTAAGAGCTTCTGCTCACTATGGTCCGTGCACCATGACGGATAGCGGAGAAGGCGGTCCATGAGTCAATGGAGGAACAGACCAGAAAGGATTCGTCTGGCTAATCAGCGGAGCGCATCTTGCCAATGGTAGTGGTAGGATTTCTGTGGAGAGCCTCTCTTAAGGTTGGGGTCGAAGTCGCCCGCTCAACATACGGTTGAAACTGGTGAGTGTGGTATTAAGTCAAATCGCCTGCAATGCAAATCGCACTAAACAACACTTTATTTTGCAACCTGTGCGGGTTCAAATGTAAAACTGTTGGAAGGTTCTCATTGTCGAGAATCACTCAGAATTCTCTATCATATGGTCATTCCGGGATCATCGTGCACAAAACATGTCTTTAGCGTTGTAGGTGAAACTTCGAGAATGTCTACAGATCTCCATTCCCTTCCTAGGTTACGCAAGTACGGGTGACTAATGTCATGGTCACCGACTCCGCCCAAACTCCAGCGTAATAAGCAAAACGGATGCAAGATTCGTGATCAGCACCCCAAACAACTCCCCTAGGCGAAGTTCGGGCAAAATAATTCATCTCGGTGGTGAAATCTCCTACTCCACACCGAGTCCGCCGTAGCTAATCGCGCCGCGGCGCGATTCGCCGAATGCCGTAACCCGAAATTCCGTCAAATGTGGTGTTTTGAGGCGGCGAAGTATGAAAGCGATGCGGTGCCGCCGGGCGGTGCGAAAAATCGACAACTATGTCAACCATCACGCCGAGCCGCGCGGCGGCGCGAGTATAAAGGCACCCCCAGAGTTCTCCGGCCAGCGGCGGACGGCGAAATCGATAAAGACCCCCACAGAGTTCTGCGGCAACGCCGCTCGCCGCTATGGTTAAGGATAGGGCAGGGACGCCGCCGGCGGCGAGCTCTGCGTCTCTGCCCTATGGTTGAGCATAGGGCCGCGGCGCTGCCGCAGAACTCTGTGGGGGCCTTAAGTCACGCCGCTCAACGGCGGCTGCCGGCCGGCCAGCGGCGCCGCTCAGCGGCGACGGCGAGGTACTGTAGTCTTTCTAGTCGGGACCAACTGCTGCTTAATCCCGATCCCCGCCGCGAAAGGGCAGAGCGCAGACAGACTCTCCCGGCGCCGCTCCAGCGGCGCCGTCTCGAGTGATTCGAATCATTTTCGGCGGTGCCGCTCCAGCGGCGCCGCTGAACGGCGCCGCTGGCGGCGAGCTCTGCGTCCCTGCCCTATGATGAAGGATAGGGCAGCGGCAACGCCACAGAAGTCTGGGGGCCTTAAGGCCTTCTTTAGGCCCATGTTATACTTCGGCGACGCGTGCCGACGCTGCGACACGTCACCGACAGCCCGTCACCGACGTCGCTGGCGTCGTCGCCAGAGACGTCGCCGACGTCGTCGATAGATTCTGTGGCGACGTCGGCGACGTCGTCAACAGAAGAGCATCGGAGCGCGTTTTCAATGTCATCATTTGGTAACCAGTCTGCCCATAGAATGGCTAGGTGATCACATTTGCCTCGAATTTGCTTAAATTGTGTGCTTTTCTTAATATGCTTCTAGACTTAATGATGATTTTCATTTTGTATGAACGGTAGCCTGCTCGACCATAGTTAATCTGGCAAATTTTCTCTTACTAACCACATTTGCCTTTAAAAGGAAGTGTGATCTAAAGCAGTTTTTCAAAACTGAAGATGCGTGAGATGTCGGATGAGAAGGTATGCGCCATTGGCCAACAGCCCCAACCTGACTACAAATTGATGGTAAACAAAATATAATAATAATAGAAGTACCGTGCAGTGTTGAGCATTTAACGACTATTAATTTACCAATTTAACGATTTTACCAGCATTTTCGTTAAATTTCTTTATTGGAGTTTAGCAAAGGCCTTTTTCGTTGAATCGCATTTAAATTAAATTTACGCGGAAATTTCGAAATTCAAAGGAAAAGTTAACTCTTAATTAATATGAATTGTATCTCGAAAGAGCTCTTCGTAGAGGTTTGCAGTATCATTTCAGAAAGCGAGGAAACACTACTTATTTTCTACACAGTTTTATTTTGTTTTACTTGCTGTGCAAGAAAGCGAAAACGCCTAGAAAATGCGAAAAGAACGGGTGAGAAAGACAGAAAAGCGAAGAAAGGTGACAAAGTGAAGGGAAGGTAAGGTCTAGGTTCCTACTCCCTCCCAAACACTCAGTGTTCTAGCGAATGGCACTACTGATTGACACAAGACGGTCGTCTTTTGTACCTCTCGATTTCGTAATTCGATGTCCGGTGGGGATGATGGCAGTGCCGGGAACGAAGAACCAACCCACAATCAAAACACTCCATCGGAACGCATTTTCTGCCACCCTTGGATGACGTCGCCAAAGACGTCGTCGGCCCGTCAGTGGCGACGTCGGCGACGGAAGTATAACACCCCTGCGGAGCTCTCGGCGACGCCGCCGCGACGCTGTGTTGTGCGGGCTGCTACGCGCTGCGTACTTGTAGGGGCGCACTGCGTAGCAGCCCCTACAACACAGCGTCGCCGACGTCGGCGACGTGTCGCCGAAGTATAACATAGGCCTTAGTAGTGCACGCGACGCACGACGCGATGCATGCGTAGTGGCCAATTTGATCGAGCGACGCGATTGATCAATTCGGTCACTACACATGGCATTTCGTCTCGTGTCGCGTTCACACTAAACAAGGCCTAAAAGGCGCCTCAGGTCCCGTTTATACTTCGACGCCGAGCGACGCGACGCCACCTGTAGTGGCCATATCGATTGAGCGACGCGATCGATCAATTTGGCCACTTTACATGTCGTCGCGTCGGGGCTTTAGACACTACCAGGACGACTCGTGAGACACACCGCTTGTGGCTATTATACTTATCGATCACTTAACAAACAGATGCAAAGCCTGGAGGATCGTACCTCTATTCCGCGAAACTGGATCTGACATGGACCGTCCAAGAAGTGGCCGACCACCAACTGCCAAAAAGATAGACGAGGAAGACAGCAAATAAAGTCGGAGTAAGCAAGTGGTTGGCAAAACATAGTACGTAGAAAGCTGAAGTGTAGACTATAGACTGCAGAAATGCCACGCTCTGTCGGAGAAAAATACACCAACGTAAGCTGAAAGTTGTCAGAGGCTGCTGCGTTGCGCCACCGGGGGACGTCACTTTGCCTTCGTTCTCTTCGATAAAAAACTTTTCACCATCGAGGAAGCCTACAATCGTCAAAACGATTGAGTGGTAGCACTTGATCTCAGCAATGCCAGTAGGAGTGTTGGACTTGCTACGAGGAAGGCTCACCCAGCCAAAATCATGGTGTGCGCCTTCATCACGAGTGACGGAAAGGCGCCGTTGATCTTCATGGATTCAGGGGTCGAGATCAGCACGCAAATCTGCCTCGAGAATTTTCTCAAGTAGCAACTCTTTAAACGACTTAATTCTCATTTTAAAAAAGAACCGTACGTGTTCCAACAAGACGAAACACTTGCTCACAAGGCTAGAGTTGTGCAGAAGTGGTTTCGAAACAATTGGATCGACTTTGTTGCGGCAGAAGATTGGCCACCAAGCTCTCCTGATCTCAACTTTTTGAACGAATCCGTCTGAGCGGTTTTGGAGGAGGGAGCATGCTCTACCAGACACAACAGTTTGGCTTCTCCCAAAGTGGCACTCGTCAGAGCCTGGGATGAAATTGATAACGACTACATACGGCGAACCGTCTATGCGTTTCCTAAACGTCTTCGGAACTGTTGTGAATACCCAACCAGGGTTTACATCTACATATATTATGTATTAGTGTAATATAATATATGGGACATCTTGGCTTGAATGATAAGACTTAAGATGCTTAGCTAAGCAATATAAGATAAGCACCATTGAATATCATCCACAGGCATAACCTAGCGATACCGTAAGTAGGCACTCATGAACGTAATCTCCCGCGGTGCTCGAGTGCGGCATCGTCTTTTAGGTTTACACTTGTGATACCGATTGCGACCAGAATGTCGCCATATCGCGGCTACACCCACTGAAATTGTGTATATATATACGATGCGTGAACCACTGTTGTGGGTTCTACTATAAAATCGTGAGAATAAACCTTTGTTCCACTGAATAGTAAAGCCACCCCATTGGTAATCCACCAAAGGCATTCGGCATTCTGCATTCGTCAGAAAGGCGATCAGCTTGAACACTTTCAAACTCGATGTGCTTTATGTAGTGTCACTAATTCATCAATAGGATTTTGTGAATTGAAGTTGTTTCCTAAAAGTTATAAGCCCAATTGAGGCGGTCAGTGTTTTGCGCTCACCCTCAGATATTTTTTACTTCACTGCAGTACCACAAAAGGTACTCGGCTGTCCCACTTGAGCAAGTGTGGTACATGTCACGCGACGACGAATAAGCGACGAAGTGTGGTATAAAGAAATGGCAACTGCCTGAAAGCTCTTAGGCATACGCTATACTTGACGGCGTCGTAGGAGGTGTTATATTCCCGTCGCCGACAGTGTGGACGACAGCTTGTCGCTGGCCCTTTAGCCGCGGAGGGCGGCGGCTATCTCTCGCGTGCACTCCCTAGCTCGTCATGCCGTAGCTCTCGCGCTGTCGGCAACAGATTGTCGACGAGGAGTCGCAGCGTCGCCGAAGTGTAACCTATGCCTTACTGAATACGCATTTGGAAGCACAAAGTGGAATGCGTGGCTACGTGGAAGGTGGTAAATACCAAGTAAAGAATGATATTTGCTCGGGAACCGAACACCTATCTACGAAGCAGTTTCACCTAAAAAAGATACTGTCGTACCTCCGAGGGTACGGTTGCTGGCTCTGGATTAAGCTCACGACCAGGCAGAAGTGTTGGGTTGGGCTCACTTCCCTACTATAATCCATGCTCCTAACGGTGCACACGGAGGCGTAACCGGCGGATACACCATCATCGGGAGAGGTCATCGCCAGCCCAACCGTCTTCCACTCTTTTATCTGAATTTAGACACGCAGAGGTGTATGGGTGTGCATATAAGGCCTATGGTGTACTCCCGTCCACAGCAGCAACACGCTACTGCACAGCGACGACGATGCCTCGCGAAGACGGTCGAAACAAGTGCAAAAATAGTTCACGACGGGCGCTTCCCCCTCTGCGACCGTCGCTCGTCACTATGCACTTCACGGTAGCGACGGTTGTAGCGCGGGACTATATTCCTCTTCCTCCTAAGCCTATGGTATACTCCCACGTCGCTCCGGTAACGGGCTTTAGGCAGCTGGCAATGATGCACTTTCTCTACAATGGCGGACGGCGCAGTGGGTGTCGCAGTTGTCAGCTTCGCGCCGTCGCTCCCGCGACGCGTCGTAGAGGGGTGTTATTTCTCCGAGTTTCGGGAGCGCGGGCTGCTACGAAACTGCGTAGCAACCCGTGTAACACTGTCGCCGACGTCGCCGACAACACCGTCGCCAAAGTTTAACATAGGCCATAGGCATAACACCCCTCTGCGACGTGCGATGCATCGTGGGAGCGACGGCGCGACAACTCACAACCGCGGCAAGCACTGCGCCATCCGCCAGCGAAGGCGCACCATGGACAGTTGCCCCGAGCCCGTCGCCGGCGCGAACCGGGGTGTACCGTAGGACTAAAGGCCTTCGCACACTTTCGCCGCCACGCGGCGCGGCACCACGATTGCAATAGATATCGATTTGCCTCGCGAGGCGATTCTGCGTCTCTGCCCCATGCTTAAAGATAGGGCTGCCGCGTGGCGGCGAAAGTGTGCGAAGGCCTAAGCCCTACTTTATACTTGCGGCACCACGATCGCCACAGATATCGACTTCTCACGCCGCCCGGTCGATATCTATCCCGACCATCGTGCCGCGCCGCGCAGCGGCGCAAGTGTAAACTAGGGCTAAAGGCCCCCACAGAGTTCTGCGGCAACGCCGCTCGCCGCAATGGTTAAGGATAGGGCAGGGACGCCGCCGGCGGCGAGCCCTGCGTCTCTGCCCTATGGTTAAGCATAGGGCCGCGGCGCTGCCGCAGAACTCTGTGGGGCCTAAGAAATTCACAGGAAAAATAGTCGTTTTGGAAGCCAAAGGCCTCCTAGGAAAGAGATTGGATTTAGAACGCATCTTCTATTGATTGATATCGATTTTGTGTGCTTGTTAACTGTATTCTGTTCAGGACTTCCGGCTTATGCAGTACCTATGCAGCCACGCCGTCACGGTAACTTCCACCTCTAATCTTTCTCAATTTTTGCACATACAGCTTGGCTGTTCTCTGTAGAAAGAATATTCAAGAAATTCACAGAAAGCATTCATATTCAAGTCATTTTGGAAGCCACTTACCTCCTAGAAGAGCGACTGGATTTAGACATAATCCTCAATTGATTGATATTGATTTCGTGTGCTTGTCGACTCTATACTGTTTAGGAGCTCCGATTAATGTTGCCGCCGCGGAACCGCCGGCCCACGGTAAGCCTCACACTTAATCTTTCTCGATTTTTTTTGCGCAGATATATAGCTTGACTGTTCTCAGTAGACAGATTTTTTAAAAGAAATCCTGGGAAGAAATGGTCATTTTGGAAGCCACAGGTCTGTAAGTAATGAAAGCAGCTAGAGTTGGGCGACATCGCCGCAAGTCAACTTGCTTAGCAGTACCGTTAATATTATACTTATGAATTGTATCAATCCACAAAATTCAGTCGAACTTGGTGTTGAATTTGTTAAGCGTATTGATTCATGAGATTAAAAGTTAGTGAAAGCCTTCGCATCCAACGTTCAACCTTATTGGACATTTTAATCTTCATGCACGTTCCACTCCTTAATTTGTTGATAGTGAATCCGAGTGCATAACGTTAGTTTTCTATTTAGGAGCTTTATGGTACTATCGCACCAAAGTGAGTCGCATCTCTAATTTTTGCAGAATTATTCTTCACAGACATCTTGACGATTCTCTTTAGGAAATATCTTTTAGTAATTCTGGAAAATTAGGTATGCAGAAAGGCCCAGTTCCGGCTAGATTTACACGTCAGCGTCAGAGAACACTTCATTCCCTGAATTTTGCTGGCTCTAGCGAATTTTTGATGGCAGCTAGGCCAGCAGGATGACATCGGCAAGAGGCCCTGGCTACCATGTCGGGTTCCTCTCGGCTCAGACTCTGGTGGGAATTCTCTACCGGGTTGCCTGCATCTGGTCCTTGATGGTGATCGTTCCGGAGGCTTTGGCACCGATCTTGAACAAAGAAGCAACCGATTTCGTACCGCACTGGCACAGCACTTGGCCTTCACTAGAGAGCGTTGTGAAAGGGGACTACTCTTCCTTGACTTCTCAGATTCCCTTCTGGTCCACAAGCTGAAGACAATATTGAGTACTTTGCAGTACGAGATATGACAGCCAATAGACTGAAGGGCGGGGCCAAGCCAGACCTGTTTTTTATGGACTCGCGCCAAAAACCCCACCCACAGCCGTCGCTATTGATTGACTCGGCGCGTACGCCGCTGTAATCAATTAGACGGGATATCCAAAGGGACGACTCCGACGATGAAAATAACGCCATCGATGGAACATAAGGCAAAACAACTTTACACAACACAAATAGCATCACGCCACGCGCAAAAGCTTTTAGTACCTATCAGTTTAACGACGTCGTTTCTTAGGAAAGGCGTCAACCCAAAAATGGAGTCGTACTTGTGATTAGAATGCTAGGGAAAGCGAGGTTGAGGAGAATACACAGATCCAGACTTAAGCATGATGGTGATAATGTTATGGAGACCTTTCATGAGGAAGTTGTTTCGCTGCTAAGCAACCTAGTATTCAAAGTGAAATATCGTTTCAATTTTCATGCTCATTCCTTAATTGACTGATAGAGAGTTCACTGTTTGTCAAACGTAGTTTCTTTAGGAGCGGGCATGAATGTCGTCGCGGGACCCCCACTCCGCAATAAGTTCCATCTGTAGTCTTTGCTGAAGTCTTCTTAGCTCGACAGTTCTGTCTAGAAAGAATCCTTAAGAAACTCATAGGAAAAAATAGGCTTAGGATGATGTTGTGATACTATTACACCGACATCCTTCTGTTACCTTTGACGAAGTCTTTTCCACATGGGAAGAAATAGGTTTCATAGGAAAGATGCTGGATTTAGACTCAATCCTCAATTGATTGATATTGATTTCGTGTGCTTGTCAGCTGTATTCTCTTTAGGAGCTCCAGCTAATGCTATCGCTGCACAGCCAGCCGGATACGGTACGTCCCACCTTTAGTCTTTCTCAATTTTTCTGCACAGATAGCTTGACTGCTCTCAGAAATCTTCTTAACGGGCATCTTAACCCCTTTGGAAAGCGTATTTAAGGAACTCTGGAAAAAATTGGTGTGCGGGAAAGCACAGTTCTCTCAGGAACACGGCTGGATTTTTTATCAGCGCCAGATAACAATTCGTTTGACAGCATCTAGTTAGTTGTCAGGAAACCATCTGTCCAGAAAATTTAGTAGACCGTGATCTTAAATTGGTTAAGATCGTTAATAAGGGATCAGGTTAGGTCAAGAAATCAGTGAATTGTTTCGCTTTCAGTCAAATAAATAAATAAATAAATATATATATATATATATATATATATATATATATATATATATATATATATATGCCACTGTCACTTTTGCCTTATCAGCCTGCCCCTAAGTGATAACATTTTTTGCCATTTTCGGGCCACCCAGTAGCCCGCGGGAAGTTCGTCGGCCTCCCTTGTTAGGCTTAAATCTGAAGTTTCGCGGTTCTCTTACTTTGTCTTGGATGAGGTTTTCGAAGCACTGGGAATCAAGCATCACAAAAATACTCCTAAGCAGCGAACCCCCTAACAAAAATTAATGGAATCACTGCTAAATTGAACGAGATTATGAGGAAGATTTTTGAGGAGGAGGTCTTTACTTCGTCCTTACTGGTAAGTATTCAAACTGAGTGATCGTTTGATTTTTCATAACCGTTTGATTCTTTAATTGGTTGACAGAGAGTTTGAGGATATAACAATCGTTCTCTGTTTAGGAGCGCAGGAAGATGACGACATTGAAGTTCTGTCACACATAAGTGAGTTCTTTCTGTAATCTTTGTCGCAGTCTTCTTCGCTGAATCTTAGCTGCTCTCTTTAGAAAGAACCTTTAAGAAATTCATAGGAAGAAATAGGTATGTGGGAAGACACAGCTGTCTCAGAAAAGCGGCTAGATTTAGAGGTCAGGGTCGGAGTATAACTCGTTCAACTACACATACCGTTAGCGTTAGCCCCTCCGGGACATCTTCAGGAACGTCGGGCAGCACTGTCTGACACCCCATATTCTTTCTTCATGACGCAGCTTCTTGTCTCCCCATTTTGTTCGGCCTAATCCACCTTAGCCTTTTCAAGGACCAATTTTAGTGAGATGTGTAGCGCTGCAAACAAAGTTTTGCGGCATGTCACCATGCCGGAATGAACCTCGCGCCTTTTGATGCGACGAAATGTCGCGAGATTATTGTACGAAACACTGCGTACTGTGACGCTGTCTAGAGGGTACGCTTCATAAGGCACAATGTCATCATCATCGTCCGTTTTTCGTCAGCGACAAATGAGGGCGCCCTAAAAATTTCATCAACGCGAAGAATAGAATTCCCCGTTTAACCACCGCAGCCGAGACGGTTAAATAATGGATCACACCCTCAGCGGGGCAGTGCCGCAATGCTAGCATTGCGACAGAATGCTTTCGAGAACTGCCGCTGCGCTCGCGGCTAGTTGCGGCATGCGGCGTCCGTGGCTCGTCTGGGGCGCAGCTGCCACCACAGTGGAAAGAGGGTCCCTTCACGATAAGAACGAAATGGACGAGATCGCGTCGCGGTGCCGTAGGACCCTGTTTCCGGCCTGAAGGACGCAGCACAACGCTTCAGTGAAAATCTTGAGGGTGGAACACAGCCTTTGAGATTGGCTTGAAGGCATTCACTGCCAGCAAAGCAACACCTTTGGAAGCACCACACCGAGTTCCAATGCTCTGCGAGTCAATAGATATCGACTGCTATTATCAGTTTTTGTCTGTAGTTGACTGAAAGGGAGCGACGCGAATATCTTTATTTTCATCGTTACCTTATTACCATTTACTCCGGGCGGGCGTTGAAAACGTATATATTCATTTATTTTATATTTACTTATCTTTTATATTAGGTTGTCCCATAAGTCCCCGCCGTTTTTTTCAACGATTCACTGCAGATTTCGCCGGCGGTCTCTTGCATAGCGCTGCACAGCTTTCGAAAGAGAATGAATTGCTCTATCAGAGCATGTACTGCATTTCTTTTTCCATCATGAGTTTTGTCAATTTTTAGGTCGTTAAAGTGAAAAGTGAAAATGTAGCCATTTGCGCACTTGTTCTCTCCGTGTAGGTTTGTAATTTTTTTTTGCACAGTTTTTTATAGCACTTGGTAGACAATGTTATGTACTACAAGAATATATATTGGCCCTATTTTCTCACTTGCCCTTTATCGATTTTTAGGCCATCAAATTGGGAATTCCGACTTTTCCGTCCGAATTTTTACCAAAACTCCGGTTCTGTGGTTTTTTGCTTGGTGTTATATGTCGCTTGGAAGAGGATGTCTTACTCAGTAAGAATTTGTGTCGCGTTTATTCACTCACGCTGATTTCTGTCGAATACCAACAACAGAAGAAGGAGAAGGAGTTGTTGGTGAAGACGATTTTTCTCCTTTTGGCAATTTGTTGATATTCAATAGAAATCAATAAACGCGACACATATTCTTATAGAGTAAGTCATTTTCTTTCGAATAACATAACACCAACCCAAAAAGTCCAACCACAGAGCAGGAGCTGTCGGAAAAAATAACCATCCTCCTTCGGACGTCCCAATTTGATGACCTAAAAATCAATAAAGGACAAATGAGCAAATAGCACTAACAAATGTTCTTGTAGTACAGAACATTGTCTTCCAAATGCTATAAAAAAGTGCGCAAAACATTACAAACCTAAGCGGAGAGAACAAGTGCGCAAATGGCTACTTTTTCACTTTTTCACTTTTCACTTCAACGACCTAAAAATTGACAAAATTCATGATAAAAAAGGAAATGCAATACTTGTTCTAATAGAGCAAAACATTCTCTTTCGAAAGCTATGCAGCGCTATGCAAGAAACCGCCGGCGAAATCTGCAGTGAATCGTTGAAAAAAACGGCGAAGACTTATGGGACAACCTAATATAATTGTGCAGAATCCTTTATAGCAAACCTGGAAATATAAGTTTAACAAAAAAGATAATAATTTTGTACCTGTTAAAGAATAAAGTTATATATTCCCGAGATACAGGTAGTTGTATTTCTGGAGATACATGTAGATAGAGATACTCCGAAAAGGTGAGATTTTAACAGAAACTCTCTTTAACAAATAAAAATTATGCTTCATTGAAATGTATTTGCTTTAACTTTAATCACAGCTATTTTGCGGTGCTGAATTTCGCTGTGGCTGAGAAGGCGTCCATTTCAAAATGGAGTGTGTATTTATTCGTTTATTTATTTAGCAGACGTTCAGCGGCCTACTTTACTTTTATCACAGTAAAAAACTGGTTTCACTATACAGACTGGTGCAACGGGATGTGGTAGGTCAGAATCTTCACTGTTCCTATTAAGCCCATCCACCCTCTATCGCATGTACTCGATTTATTCTCCGAAGTGCCTAGACGTAGTCTCTACGTGGCGAGAAACAGTTCGTGAGAGTCTCTACCCGAAGTGCTTCATCTGCAGAAATATAATTAAAATTAATTGGTATTGGTCGACAGTTCAACACCGTTTACGGTCTGACGGCTATAAAACTCATCCGAATCCCATAGTCACTCTCCCTACCTCTTCCCCCTCCCCACCCCCTCCCTCCTCGCTAATACTTGTCGTGCCCCGAGTGAGTCCGCTGCACCGGTGGTAGAACTCGTGCGGCCCTCAACCCGAGGCCACGTGTGAGGCACAACCGGAGTCGAGGTCTTATCTAGCTCTTACATTACCTGCCACGTTAGGGTTAGGCCCTTGTTGCCTCGACTTAGCACACCTCATACCAGTGCGGATGTTGTTTAGGTTCTCCCGCGCGGATTGCACCTGCGTTGGCCCCCGGCGACTCTCGCCCATCTGTACATTACTCGCGTGATACAATTGAACCAGCCGACCTGCAGTATTTACCACTGCGCTCGAAATAAACCTTCTCCCACTCTCGAGTCACATGACAATGCGCATCAGGTGTCAGACTTCATGGCAACTTCAGCACATGCACAATATACCAATAGAGGAACACAACTGCCTACGAGTTAGGGCTGAGCCCCGCCACGTTACCTACGGGTCAGCCCTAAGCGCAGGCCGCAGATCCTACCTTGCTCCTACCCTAGAGCCTACACTCACGAGGGCGGTCGGTCTCTGCGGTTACCTTTAGTTGTCGTTCCTGCGCATCCTGTCCTGGTCGTCCTGCAGTCCCGCGCGCCTGGTCGAGTCGATGTCCTGATGGAGTAGACACTGCTCTACGATGGAGTACCGGAGCGGAGAGCGGACCGAGCGCTCGGTGCGAGGTCCGATTGAATCGCACTTACTTAGGCGGACGCTCTGAGTAATCGCGCCGACCAATGGCGCGCGGCCGGCCGATGACTCATACGTTCGCATCCACAGGGAGGGTATGGGAATCCGGATAAGATGCATTGA
Organism: Heligmosomoides polygyrus polygyrus; assembly: GCA_947396885.1. Classification (NCBI taxonomy): domain Eukaryota; kingdom Metazoa; phylum Nematoda; class Chromadorea; order Rhabditida; family Heligmosomidae; genus Heligmosomoides; species Heligmosomoides polygyrus. The sequence goes on from OX377206.1 coordinate 85,214,049, forward strand.
GGAGAACAGCGTGAAGTAAACACAGTTATTTTCCGATGGCAGTGGCGAAAACTGCGCAAAAACGTCATTATAAACAAATTGCTTCAATTTTTAATATTACACCGCTCTTCTCGTCCTTAGTTTTGAAGTGCAGATTTGAATAGTAGCCCTGCTAACCTTCAGTCCATTCTCCACCTATTTGTCACCTCAGTTTTCGTCAAGAAGCGGGTGATAGTGAGAGCACTCTTGATATATTGGGCAGAAAAGGCGTTCATTCTCGAATGCAATAGCACAAGCACCCAGGCTACTATTAGCCTTATCTGGTCCACAGTGCATTTGTTTCCTGAGGTGCCAAAACAGATTCTCGCTTTCTTATTGTTTCCTTTCACTTTGGGAAAATCCAATCTCCATATGTTGCCAACCAGAAAATGGGTCATAAAGTTTTAACCACGGCTGGTCCCATAAGGAAGGCCAAGAAATCAGTGAATTCATGAGCAAATGTGTAGTTAAAGTTCTTAAAACGAGGCAGCACCACTTGTTGTCCTTGGATTATAAAACGTTTTATTGATCTGCAAGAAACTAGTTCCTATAGGACCTTTTGTGTAGCTTTCAGGACTGCCTGTGTGCACCGTAGGTGGTTCAGTGGTTTTTGCCTGTTCTTCTGCAGGACAACAATGTTCGGAGCAACCTTTTATTGCGGATGCCCGTTTAACGTCTGACATTGGTGCTCGCCCTCTTATCAGCGAGGACGAGCCGGACAAATTAGGGTGAGCAAATATTGGAGAGTCCGGTCGCATCGTTCAGGCTGCGACACTGCCTAACTACTGCATGTTATAAATAGGAAAGCTCCTCGCTCTTCACTATACTGAGCATTTTTTGTTTCCTAAATCATGACGGATGATCATGATTCTACTCTACTTCTCCTAAATCCTGAAAGCTATAGTCTAGAGTCGAGAACAGAATACAACACGGGTGACAGGGTACTGTTTACAAGTCCTTAGAAGCCATGCGTACTCCTCTTCGGAACATAAAACAACTGAAAGGACGCTTTCTCACCACGATTTCTGCTGTACCTGCTGTACATCGCTAGAAGACAGACAGTGTGCGTCATTGGCCGCGCGCCATTGGTCGGGCGATGACTCAGAGCGTCCGCCTAAGTGCGAATCAATCAGACCCTCGGTGCGACGACGACGGTGCAGACTGTCGGGTGTGCGCTAGAAGGCGTTCCCGACGGGGAGGGCATACGGTCGCGTCGCGTGCGCGCGACCGTATGCCCTCCCCGTCGGGACCAGGCGCCTCTCAGCGTGTGTGCCCTATGAAGAGTCGTGATGGAGCGTGGCAAACGTCACGACAACTTCCTTACCTATGTGCTGCCGAAGAAACGAGTGAGAGTCGAGCACGCACATGTGAGTCCCGACTCACGTGTCACCACGTTGCCACGATGTCTATGACACTTCTGCACCCTGACACATCTGCAACGGCTTCTATGACCCGTTTTCAGAAACGCGACGCACATTGGGCGATATTGGAAAATACTGGTCCCCCTTATTCCCCCTCCCCTCTAGTGGTCGCTTTTGTTGATCCCTTCCTCCTGGTTTCCCTTACTCGGCATCTCTACGCAAGTTGGACGTCTGCGGCACGTCTACTGAATTCCTACGCACGTTGGACGACGTTTACGGCAGGTCTTCTGAATCCCGACGCACGTTAGGCGACGTCTTCGGCACGTCTTTCTGCATATCTTCGCACGTTCGGTGACGTCTTCATCAGGTCTTCTGATTCCCGACGCACTTTGGACGACGTCTGCGGTACGTCCTCTTATTCTCGGCGCTTGGCGTTGATTCTCATTCATATCCTAATGCGCTGCCTGCTCAAACATCGTAAACTTGGACGATCAGCCGCCAAAGATATAGTTCGCCAGCAATTTCCCATGGTTAAGCTCAAAGAACACCCGGCTGGCATACGCCGCTCTGTCGAGGGCATCCTTTGGCTTTAGTCGCCCCTCCCCGTGACTGAAAACGTGACCCACTGATTTAGCTAATCATATTTAGTAAAATTTATACATTTAAAGACGTGCCATAGGATACTTACTTACTTAGTTCCTCCCGTGCTGTTGAGCGCATAGGGCGACGAGGTCTTTCCACCGCTGCCTGTCTTGGGCTATTTCTTCGCACTCCTGCCTAGAAATATTCATAACCTTCAGGTCATTCATGAGCGTGCGACGCCACGTGTTTCTTGGGCGTCCTCTAGTTCGTTTTAATGGCGGAGTCCATTGCATGGCTGATCTCGGCAGTCGGTGCTCCGGCATACGCAGGATGTGTCCGGCCAGGCGAAGTCGACGTTGCGTAACGGTTTCGTAGAGGCACCTTGAGTGACAGCGCCGCAATACTTCTTCGTTCGTCACGTGGTCCGTGTAACGTATCCTCATAATTTGCCGCAAACATTTGCAATGGAACGCGTTGACCCGTCTGATGATACTAGTTGACGCCTTCCATGTTTCACTAGCGTACATTGCAGTTGGGACGACTATCGACGAATACAAACGCAGCTTTATGTTATTTGAAATAGAGGACGACGTCCACAGTGGTCTGAGCCTTCGGAATATTGCTGTCGCCTTCGCGATACTACAACGAACGTCGGTCTCAGCATCTCCATCATTGGCGATCATACTTCCCAAGTAGGTGAAGCTGTTCACTACTTCCAAGCGGTCCGATCCTATGTAGATGGCGTCCCTTGGGCTCGCAATTCCTACGCACATGACCTTTGACTTTTCGGGACTAATTCGGAGTCCAATGTTGCCTGCTTCTTGGCTAAGGCGTTCTGTAATTCTTTGTAACTTATCGTCGTCCTCAGCGAATACCGCGATGTCATCAGCAAAGTCCAGGTCCATAAGTCGTCCCCTAAACCAAGGAATGCCTTCATGTACTTCGGCTGTCGTTCTTCTCATTACGAAGTCGAGGGCGACGTTGAATAGCAACGGTGAGAGAACACATCCCTGCCTGACTCCTGTGGTGACCTCAAAGTAACTTGTATTTCCAAGCGTTGTCTTCACGCAACACATGGAATTTTGATATAGACTTCTGAATATCTCCACGAAGGTCGTAGGGACCCCATAGAGCTTGAGTATTTCCCACAGTGACTCGCGGTGGACACTATCAAAAGCCTTCTTAAAATCGACGATGTTTATGTGGAGCGGGTAGCGGTATTCCAGGCACTGTTCGATTATGTTGCATAGAGTAAAAATCTGATCGCAACACGACCTTCCGTTTCTGAATCCAGCTTGCTCCTCCCGCAGACGATCATCAATTGCATCTCGAAGCCTTCTTAACAATACGGTGCAGAATACTTTGCCTGGCACTGGTAACAAGGTGATGCCTCTCCAGTTTCCGCAGTCCGATAAATTTCCTTTTTTCGGCAGTTTGACTACTAAGCCTTTTTTCCAGTCTTCTGGCACGTTTTGTTGGTGCCAGCAGTTGTTGAAGAGCGTCGTCAGTTGTTTTGCTAACGGTGTGCCTCCAGCTTTTAACATTTCCGCTGCAATTTCGTCAAGACCAGGGGCCTTCCTGTTTTTAAGACATCGTATTGCTGTCTTTGTTTCTTCAACCGTTATGCAGCCTGTGTTGACGTTCAGCTCTCCTAAGGCGTTTTCGTCATCGAACGTAGGCGTAGTGGATGGTTGGGGCTGGTTGTACACTTCACGGAAGTGTTCGACCCATCTTTCATTTTGTTCAGTTTCACTGACAAGTAGTCTGCCATTTTTGTCCTTTATAGGGACACACGTGTTGAGTCTTGCTCCTGTTAGCTCCGAAACGATTCGATATAGTGTTTTTGAATCACCACGAGTAGCCGCTGTTTGTGCTTCCGTTTCCTTCTGGGCAATCCAGGCTTTCTTATCACGGCGACATGATACTTTTACCTGTCGGTCGAGTTCTGAATAGGTTTCGCCCCATTGCCTTGCTTCGTCAGGTGTCTTGGCACACTCTCTTCTTTGCCTGGCTTGCTTCCTCTCATCTATCAGCTCCCAGGTTTCTTCTCGAATCCATTGCTCCTTTCGCTTGCCTCGTCTGCGTCCGATGGTCACTTCAGCACTTTCACACAACGCGGTCTTGACGGCTTCCCAGTGTTCGTCAATGCTTTCGCATTCGGAAAGCATGCTGAAACGGTTTCGTAATTCAACGCGGAAGTTCCTCGTGGTTGTGTGGTTCTTGAACTTTTCGACATCATATGGTCGTCTGACAACCGGCCTTTTTTGCAGTTTCAGCTTCAGCTTTAACGTAGCCCTGACGAGATAGTGGTCTGTGCCTACATCAGCTCCTCTGTATACACGTGCATCGTGTACTGAAGTTCTCCATTTGCGGTTGATGCAAATGTGGTCGATTTCATTAGCCGTTGTGCTATTTGGCGATCTCCAAGTTTTCTTGAGAATGCTTCGGTGAAAGAAAAAGGTGTTTGCGATGCATAGATCGTTGAAGTCACAGAAGGACACCAGCCTTTCGCCGTTGTTGCTTAGGTGATCCGACGATGCGAACGCTCCAACAGATTTTTCCATGCCGTTTCGATCGCCTCCCACTTGCGCGTTGAAGTCGCCCAGAACAAGTTTGAGATCCCGTCGTGGCATTTCATCGATGGTATCTTGTAGCCGCTCGTAGAAATCGTCCTTCTCTTCGACGGTTGCGTCTTCCGTTGGAGCATATACTTGTATAACTGCAACTCGAGTATGCCTCGTTCGAAAGCGCGCAGTGATGATCCTGTCGTTTACTGGTTCCCAACTGACGAGAGAGTTTGCAGCTCGTTTACTGAGGACGATTCCCACTCCTCTTTCATGTCTTCTTTCTGGTCCAGAGAACAGGACAGTTTTTCCGTCACTGATCAAGCGTCCACTTCCTGTCCACCGGACCTCGCTGACTCCGAGAATATCTAGGCCGTAAATATCGAATTCCTGGAGGAGTTGGGCGAGACGCCCAGTTTTGTGAAGCGTGCGTACGTTCCAGGTTCCAATACGCGTGATGTTCTTTGGAGAGAAAACCGAGTCCAGCATCAGGTCTCCCGTCACAAAGCTCGGCTTCGATTTTCCCTTTTCAGCAGTATCCATATAGTTCGTCGTTTCTGTAGCATAATGGGTTTTTTACGGGGACGGGCTGCTGGCCCGTCGCCCAACCCTCCTCCTTTCACATCCGGGCTTGGGACCGGCAATGGCGGAGTTGCCATAGGATACACGTAGATAAAAAGAAGGAAATGAAATGAAATGAAACCGGGATGTGCCAACCATAAGACTAAACCATGAATGGTGACCAAATAAAATACAACACTAATTAGCTTAAACAGACAAATTAGGAGCAATAAATGACCTAAGAGCCGGCAGCGATATCTGTGGGACATTTTCGGATTCACCAAGCAGGAAGTTCAGCTCCCTGAGATTCCTATAGGTGAGGAAGCATGAGTTAGCCTGCGTCCTTGTAATAGAGGAATAGATTGTTATGATGATTTCCCTTCTCTATTTCTAGACAGTGGTACTTTGAAGAAAGGCAGCGGATAAACACCAAAGGTTTTAGTCAGAATTTTGAACAACATGAACATTTCATCCTTTTTCTTCTGGAACACAGACTGGGAAGACCAAGCATCTTTGCTCTAGTGGATCTGCGTGGCAAATCACAATATTAAAGGCCATATAAACAGCTTACGTGTATAACTGTTCTGAACACTTTCCAGCAGTGCGATATCCTTCTTCTTGTTAGGGTTGAAGGCGTTTGTGCCACATTCTACAATGGGCCGAACGTAAATTTTGTAAGCCTGCAAGTCTTTCGTTTTCAATCACCACCTATATACAAAAGAGTTTGTCCGTCGAGTGATCTAACTTAAGTGAGATACGCCGCATCATCCACAGCGAGGGCGGTCGAGTGATCTAACCTAAATGAGATACGCCTCACCACTTACAGCGCAGGCAAAACTTGCTATTGAACGTGGGATGTTGCTGCAGCAGGGGAAGCGCAGCCCTTCACTGCTTAACACAACAACACCTACGTTCTGAACGGCCAGATTCGGGAGCCGACTTGGTGCCATTAGCATGAGAAGATCACTAAAGGGGTAAGAGTAGAAGGGGGACTTCGAGGGTGGAGAAACGACAGCGACCAAGAGGAGCACCTGGAGGAGGCATCGGGATGGGGGAACAATGAAGCAGGCAAGGAGGTGGCCCCAAGAAGGGTTTGGGCAATAAGGAGGGACCAGTAGGGAGTTACCAATAAAGGGGGGGGGGGCAGTAAGGAGGATTAGCAAGGGGTCCATTACCAGTAAGGGAGATTGGATTTAGAAGATGTGACACCGATGTCGCGCAGTGGGAGTTCGCTAGTCGTCGCCGTGTCGTGAGCGAGGGCTACTTAATTGGGGTAGAGTAGTAAGGAGGATCCCGAGGGGAGGAGGAATCTACTTGGAAGAAAGGACCTGGAGGCGGGACCAGGACGGGAACCAACAAGAAGGGAACCATGAGGAAATTCATACGGCGAACAATGGGTCTGCCTCTTCATGCTCGACACAGCGGCAACTGCGCGCGCTTCTGAGCTTCTGGATTCGGAAGACGGGTCCCCTACGTCGCGCAACAAGCGTACTGATTCTGAATACGTGTCAACGACGTTTGCCGTTGACACTCAGAATCAGTACGCTCTCCTTGTAAATTTTTATGTCTCGTCTCGTTTATGTCGTTAGCGTACATTTTGCAGGCAACCCCAAGTCAAGAAATTGTAGCTGAAAGTTCAGATGTATATAAGATGAAAAAGAGTGGCGGAAGAAGCACGCCTTGAGGCACTCCACTATGAGCTGAATATATGTTTGAATACTCTTGTTGTATTTTGACGTGATAGGTTCAAACGAATTCTGTGTGCAGTACATACTGATAGTAGTACTATCTGCTTTAGGGCCACAGGGGCGCGTCGTCGTCATCTACAGCAGAGGTGAGCACAATATGCTGCTACTTTTCTCTGGTTAAACCTCTTCAGTTGGAGCCAGATGTTGTTTAAAAGCACGAGGGACTGAATGTGGACGTTCGTCTAGGGTCTTACCCTCCTGTTTTCCAACCTGGGGGGGGGGGGGGCGAACGTGGCGACACCATCGTTTTGTTTTCTGAGCCCTTTTACTAAAGGTGTTGTACTACGAAGTGGCAATTTGTTGTCCTGAATTGAGTTAGGCCTTTTTTAGACTCTCGTCCCTTCACTACTAATGAAGTGATTTGAATCTTGTCCTTGACAGGTGTTGATTATGGTGAGAAACTCCTACTCTCAACATCAGCATAGAACACGATGTTCTAAAGTGTAAAAGAAAAACAGGAATGCGTTATTTTCAGACGATTACTTGACGAATGGCTACGGCTCCTCGAGCCAGTTTGAAAGAGGTATGCTTTCAGGAAAATTGAACATGTTTTCCATAAGTTTCAATGAGCGGTATTTATTGCTGATAGGGATACATTTCGGGAAGATGGTCACGTGCACAGCTTCAGGCCAATCATAGAAACAGGACAGATACTCATAAACAAGCCATCTGTCAGTCAGCGCCGTACCAGCTGACGGTTGACAACGGAATTTTCGCCGGGCAGTACTCTCTTACGAAATCCATTTAGCAAATTTGGAGTGTATATTTGTAATCAGCGTTTCAAGCTCTTTCACATGGCGTAGGTCTTCTCCTGGTGTTTGATGAGAAGCCGAAGGCATTCCCTGCTCAGAAACAAAGCAGCTATCAATCAGCGCCGTACCACCTGACGAAACCGTGATCCTTTTTTTAATCATCGTTCACTCTTCTCTTCAAACACACTATTTTCCTCGATACGATATCAAACGCCCACGGCTGATAACTCGGCTGACAAATGACTGTTGTATTGGCAGCAAAAAACGCCTGCAACCATTTTGTGGCATCGACCCGTGATCTATTCCTATCATGGTGGGACCCGTGTCTCCATTATTTTGGGATCCGCACTGAGGAACAGTTGTCGCGATGCCGCGTGCCGCTCCGTGTCGCCGAGAACTGCGGGTGATGCGTTATTTTCAGACGATTACTTGACGAATGGTTACGGCTCCTCGCGTCAGTTTGAAAGAGGTATGTTTTCAGGAAAATTGAATATGTTTTCTATAAGTTTCAATGAGCTGTTCAGTGAATTTTTTCGATTCAGCGGTTTAAAGATATTTATTGCTGATAGGGATACATTCCGGGAAGACGGTCACGTGCACAGCTTCAGGCCAATCATAGAAACAGGACAGATACTCATAAACAAGCCATCTATCAGTCAGCGCCGTACCAGCTGACGGTTGACAACGGAATTTTCGCCGGGCAGTACTCTCTTACGAAATCCATTTAGCAAATTTGGAGTGTATATTTGTAATCAGCGTTTCAAGCTCTTTCACATGGCGTAGGTCTTCTCCTGATGTTTGATGGGAAGCCGAAGGCATTCCCTGCTCAGAAACAAAGCAGCTATCAATCAGCGCCGTACCATCTGACGAAACCGTGATCCTTTTTTTAACCATCGTTCACTCTTCTCTTCAAACACACTCTTTTCCTCGATAGGATATCAAACGCCCACGGCTGATAACTCGGCTGACAAATGACTGTTGTATTGGCAGCAAAAAACGCCTGCAACCATTTTGAGGCATCGACCCGAGATCTATTCCTATCATGGTGGGACCCGTGTCTCCATTATTTTGGGATCCGCACTGAGGAACAGTTGTCGCGATGCCGCGTGCTGCTCCGTGTCGCCGAGAACTGCGGCTGCATTAGCTGTAATCATAAACGTTCAAGAATTGTTCCCGCTGGGTGGTGTGGATTACATCGCGCTAATGATAGCAATGCTGCAAGACTCTTTTGTGGGTCATAAGGTATATGTAGTTTATGATTGTGCCAGCTTGCCCCAGCTTACCACCATGATTGGCATAGATATTAATTTATTGCGCCATTTCGCTGGGCTGTATTGCATTTATACTTGCCCGTCGCAAAAAAACTATTTGAAGGAATCTTTGGGTTCTGTACTCGACGAACTGCGGCGGCTGTATGGTTCTCGGAGAGCGGCGCGGCAATCTAGCCGCGCTTCAGAGTTGACGTGCCGCTCCGAGGTGGAAGTTTAAAGTATAAAGACCTCTAGGGGTCGTTATACTTTAAACTTCCACCTCGGAGCGGCAGCGGTAGAGTGCACACGATGCACGACGCGATGTACATAACGATAAACGCTCATATCGATTCCTCTCGTAACGTGATCGATAGGGGAGCGTATCATTATCGCGTCGCGCGTCTCGTGTACACGAATCGCTCACTAGGGGGTGGAAAGGCCCCTAACGGAGTCGACTGTTCCCCGTTTCAGAACTCTAGGGGAGCGCTTAGAGTGCACACGATGCACGACGCGATGTACATAACGATAAACGCTCATATCGATTCCTCTCGTAACGTGATCGATAGGGGAGCGTATCATTATCGCGTCGCGCGTCTCGTGTACACGAATCGCTCACTAGGGGGTGGAAAGACCCCTAACGGAGTCGACTGTTCCCCGTTTCAGAACGAGACCACGTACTTTAGATCACAGTACCTTCATGACGGATTTCGTAACGAACTAAGCGAACTTGCATGCGATTGCTCAGGATGAATTGGGAAAGATTCGATAGCACTGGCTGGATGTCGTCAGACTTCCTGTTTTCTGTTTTATGGTTTTGTATCTTGGTCAGTTTATCGTCTATGAAAAAAGGCAAAATTAACTTACTTACTTTGATACTTTGATGGTCCTTTGTCGGCTGGAGGTCTTCTCATCGGGGACCACAACTCTTCCAGACCGCTCGATCTCTGGCTGCTTGCATCCAGTGAGGCAGACTCCGCTCTCTGAAAGATCTTGAGAATGAGTCTGCCCATCGCGTTGGCGGTCGTCCCAGTGGTCTCTTATGGTCTCTCGGGAGCCATTCTGTGACACGGAGACTCCATCTATCGTCCTTTCGTCGAAGCAGGTGTTCGGCCCAGCGATATATGGACTTCTTCATGTACTGCAGCGGGTCTGCTAATTGCGACTTCTCCCGTAGCTCCATGCTTCGTAGGCCTTCTTGCCATTGCTGACGAAGGCTTGTCCTTAGAAGACATCTCTCCAGTGCACGATGCGTAGTTTGCATCGCTCTGGCGATTGTCTTGTTGTCGGGCCAGGTTTCCGTCGTGTAACACATCGCAAGCAGTACAGAAGCGTTGAATATCGAGGCCCTGAGGCCGGGATCCTTGACTTGATCGGTGACTTCGCGAATCGAACTGAAGGCTGCCCATGCTGCGCATCTCCTGCGGGCGATTTCAGGAGCGAGGTCGTTATCCATGTTCAGCTCTTCACAGACGTAGGAGTCGACCTGTTGTAGAGCGACTCCATTTAACCTTACGAGTCCCGTGTCACACCACTGGTTGACCATAAATTGTGTTTTGGACATATTCATGTCCAATCCAATCTTCATACCTGCCACATTGAGCTCGTTCAGCATTTCCTCGACTTCTGCCGTGCTGGTAGAGATGAGAACAATATCGTCGGCGAAGCGAAGGTTGCTGATCCGTTTACCGTCGACAAGGTAGCCTTTATCGTCCCAGTTCAAGTCTTTCATGGCATCCTGGAGTGCCGCTGTGAATAGCTTGGGAGAAATCGTGCCTCCCTGGCGTACTCCTTCCCGGATAGGAATTTTAAGCTTTCGATCGAACAGCTGGATGGTAGTCGATGTGTTCGAGAAGCATTCGTCGAGAAGTCGGATGTAGGGCGATGGTATACCAGCGTGCACAAGTGCGTTCAAAACGGCGTTGATTTTCACAGAGTCGAACGCTTTCCGGTAATCCACGAAGACAAGGACAAGTGGGAGGTGGTATTCGCGGCTCCTCTCTATGAGCTGTGAGACAGTCTGGATATGGTCCATGCAGGAGAAATCTTTGCGAAACCCTGCTTGCTCCACTGGCTCATATTCATCCAAGCAACGCTCCATGCGGTTAAGCAGTATCTTGGTGAAGATCTTGTACACAACCGAGAGAAGACTGATGGGTCGATAGTTTGAAAAATTAACTAGGAAACTGAAACTCTCACGGCTAGGGATCATATGGTATCACCTATGTCACTGTCGTCCCGTTGATCGTCGGGTTGCACGAACGGGCGCTAGCAGCGTCTCCATTCGTCCATGTTGCATGCCAGAGTGCTCCAAATAGATCCTCCTCGCTCGAAGGACCGAAAAACATATCGTTCGTTTAGGACTTTCGTAAAGAACCTAAGCGAAAGCGTGGGGTCCTGGTGTTCCCTTGACATCCCGCGGAATCCAATCGATGGCGGCTGTGGTCCAGCGGGTGTCTGCGAAGCGCATTAGGTGGCCGGCCCACCTAATTTTCGACGAGTTGGCTCATGCGATAGCGTGTCTGGTCTTCGATCCTCAATTATCAAGATAAAAATTAAGCATTGCTTCGATACCTACACTATTCTAAAGGCTCTAGCCGTGGATGTTCTTAAAAGATAAAATACGAGTAAAGCTAATGGGAATATGTCTGACGCAACAAATCCAGGGAATAGGCTACCACATACGTCAAGCCTTGTATTCAATACATTTGGATCTCTCTTCACTGCCGGCGTAAATTGTGGTTGAATTTAATCGAGCATAAGTGATTTGGGATACGGATATATCCTAGTCGGGAGAAGTATCATATATGAGTAGCACTGTTCCAAGCGAATAAACAAACAACACGAAAACAAGATCACGAAAATGCAGTAGCGTCGCATACCTTAAGTAGGAAAATTCAATGATTACCAAGCCAACGTCGTTTAGACGTTCACTCTACTTCTATGTTATGTGATTCCACCACCAACTAGGATAGTTTACTAATCCGTACTTGGATAGCTTATTAGAAACCTTGACCGGCTACTTATATTCCGTAAACGCTTTCAGTATTTCTTGCTTAAGCAGATTCTTCGATGTACGCTTGAAAATTACAAACCCACCTTTAATAATAGAAAATAGGGGAGCAACGTCATGACTGAAACAGTTTTTATGCTTCAGAGTGGGCCTGGAAGAAGGCCAACGGCAATAGAAAGCCATCTACAGCTTGATCGTGTCGTCGGCTAAGGCTTATGGTCTACACAAATTATTGGTAAGTCTTCCAATTGTAGAAGACATAGATGTTTTCATCGGAAGTGAGGCATTTCTTAGAATGGTTAGATACCTCAGGTGAATATCTCGAAGCGTTCTGTTTCCGATCTCTCTAGTGTTACGTGTTTCGCATAATTTATTTTTATGATGTTCAACACTTTTCGAACTCTTGATCCTGTAATCGTCACTCGGGGGGTCTTGAAAACTTTCCCAAGGATGATAATGTCGGTCTGGTGAAAGGAAACCGAAAATGACCACACTACAGTATTGGTGGATTAAAAAATACAACGATTTATAAAATCAGAGCCATTACAGTATGAAGAAGTGCAGAAAAGTTCTGCAAATGTTTTGGCTAACGGAACAAATGATGACGTTCTTAAATGTGCTCTGTTTTGAGGAGAATCTGACCCTTTCCACAAAATCGTTTTTCGAAGTTATGGATTCGGATATTCAAAATCTGACGTCTCCAAGACAGCCGTTATCCGAGCCATCCATTTATTCGAGGACCTCAGAATCGCCCTTGCCGTAATCAACCGATTATTCAAAGGTCTTGTTTCGGATCCAATGTAAAGCGCACATAGTCTTCGAGGCGTTTCGGCTTCGTTCTGCCCTTCTCGCGAACCGTTCTCACGGAATCAGTCAGTGTTCATTTTTCCCGCCCCGTTTTTTTGTGTCTGAGCTTTGAAATCTCCCCCAATCGTCTCGCCCATAATGATATATGTTAAGTAAAGTATGAAATTGCCGATTTTGAGCTAGAATTTTTATTTCTCAAACAACAGACAACGTAATCAATCAAAATATGCGCTTAAACAATCATCACATCTCTGCCATCTTAACGGTAACTTATCCATACCGGAAGCATAGAAGCCTGGAGGGCGAGAAGTGATGAAATCACAGAAGGCGTTTTCCACATCCACTTGAGAATTGAATTTTTTGTCCTGTAAAATGTGGTCCAATATTTGGAAGATGTGGTAGTCAGTTGGCGCGAGATCCGATAACGGTGGGTGAATGAGAAGTTTCACTCATCTATCCATTTCATCACAGGTAGCAATGCGATGAAAAATGGTTCGAATTTTTGCCGTGAGAGTAAAGAAAGGCAAGCGTCGAAACGATACCACTTTTGCTGCTGCGCCCGCTCTGAATGGTAAATTCCATCTCACCCGCTTGGTTAAAATTACAGCCGATGAGGTCTGCAAGAAGTTCGAATTCGTAGCTCTAGGGGTGCGCCAAAACAACGGGTTGAAGCTTTTTTTATCATAACTGAAAAACGTTTAACAATTTCGATGAACAATCAACAAATAACAACAACATACACTTACAGCAACATCATATCCCGTCGGTTTCGAAGTGGCCTCCCTTGTCGCGAATGCAGAGTGCCAAACGTTTCGCGAAGTTTTCTGCTGTGGGCTGCAGGTCATCAGGAGACAAACAGTCCCGTCTCGGTGCAAGGATTGCTTCAAGGACTCGAAACTGGGGTGACGTTTCGCACAGGCCCTGGACTCCAAAATCGACCTCACGCTGTAGTCCATCGAGTTCAGGTCTGGAGAGTTTGGGGGCCATTCCTCAGATGTTATAAAGTCGGTGAAGTTGGCCTTGCACCACTCCTGCGTGCGCTTTGCTCTATGCGCTGGCGCAGCATCCAATGCGTGTTGTCGAAGTGCTCTCGAGCCCAAGGAAGGACCACAGCCTCAAAAATGTTTCGTCGGTATATATCTTGGTCAATTTTCATTCCTCGGTCCACGAAGAACAAGGGTGTTTTGCCTCTGGCGCAAATTCCACCCCCATACTATGACCGATTGTGGGTTTTGGCAGTGTTCAACGATGGAGAAGGTGTATGGAGCCTTTGTGGACCAGATCCTATCATTTTGGCGATTGTGCGCCTGCTCCACGGTGAACAGCTCCTCATCTGTGAAAAGTATCCGTTCCCATCCTTGACCTGCGGCCCGCACTCTTAATTGACGACATCGAAGGAACCGTTCGCGCTTGTTCTTGTCCGTTAGAAGCTGGACTTTTGGGTCCTGTAGGGCTTCAAACCTTGTTCGCCTACGACGCACTGAAGAGGGGCTAAAACCGATGTCTCGAGCGATTTTCCTCATGGAAGTCTTCGGATTTCGGTCAACTCATTTCTTGATGATTTTCGGTATTCGGGACGTGTTGATGGCGCGATTACGTCCTTGGCCTGGACGTTCACCTTCATGGTCCAGCTCCTTGTACCGAATTATTGCTTTGAAAACTGCTGTTTGAGCGACACCAAGCAAACGAAAGATGTCACTCTGACGCATTCCTTGACGATGGAGTTCCAAAATTGCGCCCCCTTTATTTGACAAAATTGTGCAGAACACAGTTGATGGCTTCAAATTCAACTCAGAAGAAACCTACAGGTACAAGAAGATGTGCCGAAACAATTGCCGCCATTGCCGCAGTGTTGCGGGTTGGTGCGTTTGCATAGGAACCAAACTCTCAACCCGTTATTTTGGCGCACCCTGTGATTGCCTTCGCCTTACTGATCATTACTCAAACCATGGACTCTGTTTCATATGGGGTTCAGGACCGGCCTGGAAGTTGAGCCAAATCCCTCAACCAGGACAAAATAAAATGAGAAAATGGTAGCGATAAACAATATGAAGAAGGGCGGCACGCGGGGTGACTGGAAATGATGATGCTACAGTGAGTGCTTCCACTGGCTGACGCATCTTTTGCTCCGCCCCTTGCACCTACTTCGGCACAAACGCCCTATGTACTGACTTCTTTGAGCCTCAAAGCAACACTAACTGCTGGTGCCCGCTGTACACCGGCAGAGGATCTTAAAACGCGTATGTTAGATCAGCCACACCCCAGAGTTCCTTCCGCGTCAGCGGAGGAGTGCACAGAAACCGTGCTTATTTGAGTGTTCCACGACCATGGCCTCATAATGGTGCGGGCACCAGCCCGCTTAGTACCTCATATAACTTACGACTTACTGTTCGTGATATACGGCGAGTTTTCGTAATTACGATCTACGGAATCCCCGATTTCATTTGCGCACATCTGTGGCTCTTAGGGCCCCTACACACTTTCGCGGCCAGCGGTGAGCGTCGGGCGGCAGAAACAATGAGTCACGCCGCTTCTGCAGTCTTGACGGCGAGACACTGTACCCTTTCTAGTCGGGACCAACTGCTAGCGCCCCAATGAAGATAGCGCGCCCGAATGACGTTGCCGCAGAAGTTGTGTGGACGCCTTTACTATGCTATCCGCCTTGCAGGTTTAGCTACTGCAACCTCCAGTCTTACCTGGAGTAAAAGGCCGCTTTAAAAAATATGGAAGCCGACACAGTTGCAATAGCATTCAATCCAAATACTTTATTACAATAATAAACGTAATTGTGAGCGGTGTCTACATCCCTCGTGTTGTCATGTTTTGTTGGAAATGCTGAAGCAGAGCACGAGCGATTACGACGCGTTGAATCTACAATGAACCGAATAGGAATGAAGAGTCGGTGCGAATCAACTTTTGACTGACGTTCTGAATTCTCTGTTCTACTAGATGCTGTGAAGATAACAGTCGTGTTAAGTTTGTGAAGTGATTTTCCTTTAAATTCAGAAAATGCGGGAAAGTTATTACTTATTTATCCCTAAGGAAAAATGGAACCGCAAATCAAACCGATCATTCACTACAGCGTTTCCTGTTAACTACGTTACGTGCTCGAACAAAACTAAGAACTCGCTTCAACGAGAATAACAAACATACCTGACTGGTGCCTTCGTAGATTTGGTAGATTTTGGCGTCGCGCATCAATTTCTCCACAGGATATTCAGAGCAGTATCCATTTCCGCCGAAGATCTGACATCAGGCCACCATGACAACAAACCTCATGGCGTGATCAGTTTCTGAAAGCGGAAACTCTCACCTGTACGGCATTGGCCGCAGTCTGATTAGCGGTGTCAGAAGCGAAGCACTTGGCGATGGAGGCGAAGTAGGACGACCGTGTCTGAAAGCATTGTGCTCCCATCACACAATGACACCTCACTGTTCTCTGATGCAGCTGCTTCAGTTATTTATGGCATTGATGGCAGTCTCATTCCTTTAGCCCAGGTTTATAGCTGTGCCGCTGCGCGGCGTGGCACTATAGTCGAAATAGGTATTGATCGGGTGGCGCAAAAAATCGACATCTATGGCGATCGTCCGCGCCGCGTAGTGGCGCAAGTATAAACTATGGCTTATCCCCATCTTACCTCATCCTAATAATATTTGGCTAACGTCTGATGTTTACTACTTTGGGTACTTATCGGCTTTTTTCCCAACTGGGTGCAAGACAGTAGCTAACAGATCAATACACCTACTGTACCAGCTACATAGCTAGTATTTTTCCTATTCTTCTCATTAGTTCTGGTTCTGACAGCTTCTGGCAAAAGGTTCGCAGGAGTTCTGGTTCTGCCGAAAGAAGAGTCTTGATTATCGTGTTAGAAATCTAGATCCTATTTATTTTGCCTATTTCCACTAGCAATTTTCACGTCGTATTATGGCTGGCCACCGCAAGTCATTGTATGGCCAAAAACGCATTCAAATCACCTCCAAGACACCCAGTAGAAGTAGAATGCGTGGCGCATGTCAAAAGGGATTGAGTAACGCCGTCCTTTATCGTTAACCTATGAAATGCGATCCGATGAACAGGTCAACGTTTTTGTCATTCATCGACAAGTCAAACACCGACCCCAAAGGAATAGAAAGCCTGGCCTGAGCGATGAACCCGAATATAGAACCTGGAAGCTGATGACAGCCGGCGCCCCTTAGGATCGCGCTACCAAACACCTTCGCGCTTAGCAGCACCTATAGACGTTGCGTATAATAATGTTGCGCTCGAATGGCCTATTCGAATAGGCATTCAAATGATTTTCAATCGAATTTGGATATTCGAATTCGACTATTCAAAAAATCGCGTTTTTCGAATTCGAGTATTCGAAATTTGTGAGCATTCAAAACCATTCGAATATTTTTCGAAAAAATTTCGGGAACACTGCTATAGTGTTTATAGATCCTTTAATCATTATCCGCCTTTGTATCATTCATTCTTCTTATGCTTCTTCTCATTCAGGGTTTTCTTCGGCGAAGCTTATCACATGGGTGATGGAAGGATTGCCACTCAACAGTTGCAAGATTTTAGATCTTATTCACACTACTTACTTTCAGCACTTTTATTCGTTGTTACGAAGCTCCACATAAAGCTATGAAGTGAGTTGTTAACAAAAATTCCAACTCCTTTCAAAATAAAAGCAAAAGAGTAGCACTCCATGGTGTCGCACCTGGCAATCGACGTCATGAGCAGCTTTGTACGTTACAAGACGAGCCAGTTCCAAATTCATTGCCATGTCGGACAGCATGAACTGCACAGCTTGATGCTGAAAAGAAAGGATAAACTTCTCGAAACGGCTACTACGGGGTCCACAATGCTGGGCTCACATTCGCAATTTGAGTTCCGAACGTTTTCCTTTCCAGTGCGTACTTTGCGGACTCATCGAGACATCTCCATGAAAGACCAACTGCACCAGCAGCTACTCCAGGCCGAGTCATGTCGAACGCGCTCATTGCAACCTTAGCTATTATAGTTGATTGTTGTAGAACGGAGCTGTGAATTTTGTAACAAGTGTCACCTTGAATCCAGCCCCAACAGGGCCCAGTACATTGCTAGCAGGGACACGAACGTCTTCGAACGTGATCGTACGAGTGTCGGAGCATCGCTGACCCATGTTCTTTTCCTTGAAACACGAGCAACAATGTTCAGCTTCGTTTTCTTTGTTGTTGTTTTGTTTGTATCTCTATTGTTTTGCTTTCGGTACGAGTAACCACTAGGACAACAAAGTTATATTGTTCTTCGCTATATTCCTTTTCTCGAACTCCTTTCATCGCGCTGAAGCCGATCTCGCTTGTTTTGTTCTTTTTCTTATCTTCCGTTTTCCCTTCTCCTAGATTTTCTCTCATTACAACACTTCATGGTGCATGCATTTATGGTGTAGTGTGTTTGTGTGTGAAATAAATAAATGAATAGGCAAATAAACTAAGACAGAAGTAGAAAGGGAAAAGTAATTTTATAAGCCTCGGTTGCTAGAACACGGATAAGATTATGTATCATCACTTACAGGTGACTGAGTGAGATGAGTTCGTTACTAGCCGAAAATGACACCCTTTCCAAATTGTTAAAAAGTGAATTTAAAACGTTCGATTGGAGAAATGTCACCTTCAACCCGTCTTGACCTTGTCGGCTCTTTTCCAACATTTATTTCGTTCCTGTTATGTACATTGTATAATGCCTCGTTGCATGTGTAAGCCCTAGCTTGCCACGTGACGCGGCACCATAGTCGGAATAAATATCGATCAGCAGTGGCGAAAAATCGATATCTATAGCAATTCTGGTGGGGCGCCGCGTCACAAGCATAAACTAGGGCTAATGCACGATTTTAATTAATTAATTAAGACACGATGATGATGATAGCGGATGAACGTGCTGAGGTCTTGCGAATATCAAAAGCTCAATATTTCACAGACCAGAACCTTTATATTCTAGTGCTTGTCAGGACGTCGGAAAAACCTTGCAAGAGTCATCAGATATGAAGCCACGTATTCACCTTAAGCCTAGTGATTCCCAACAGCCGAAACTTCCGGAACAGTAAAAATACGATTCGCAGTATGTAGCTACACAAACCTTCTTTCCTCTCACAATTCCAGGGGTATCTCCATCCACAATAAAAGCGGTGAAAGCCTTTCCAGCCGACATCTTCGGATCTGGGTCGGATCGAGCCAGAACAAAGAACCTGAAGTAATGCAGCAAAGACCTTTTATGCTCCTTAGAAATTAGGATCCCACAGTGCTAGTGCAGCTGTCTTCCCTAACTCTCGAGAAACTTTAACCTTACCATTTGGCATGGCCTCCACCAGTAATCCATGCTTTTTGTCCATTGATAACGTATTCGTCGCCTTTTTTCTCAGCCTTAAAAAACAACATTATCTGAAGAAAGGTAAGCATTTGGTTTGGATTTCATTGACAGCCACGTGGCAGTACACAGCGTACCATATTTGAAATGTTGCATACTATTCAATCGCTGACAAAACAGGTCAGTAATAAACGAGTCGCAAGAAAGTTACTCTCCACAGCATACAGCTGGAAAATGTATAGAAAGCACCTGGAAATTGTGTGGGTGTCAGGACCCCTCACGTCACAACCAGTCAGTTGAAATGCAAGAACGCCACGACGCAGGAGAGTCGAACCCCCGACTTTCTTCGTATGAAGCAACACCACTACCCACTGCGACCCGAGCTGCTTGTCAGCACTGGCATTGCGGACGTACAAGAGACCCCCAGCGCTCTTGTGACGCCGATTCCATGGTAAATTCAAGGACCCTCCACTCCTTGGCTTTAACGACTTGGCAAAAAAGAAATACATCTTTATACTAACTAAGGGGTGGAGATTCTTCCTATATGACTCGCTTTCCCCGCTCATACATACGCTTCAGACCCTTCCCTTGTGAGAGGTACTTTCCGCCCAAAAAGGGCAACGTGGGGACACAAGAAACTGCGCACGCCCCTTGGCCAGTAACGGGACCGAGTAGAGGTGCGGACGCATGCCAGCTATCAAGCAAGGACTGTGCCAGCTGATAGACAGGCACGAGCGCTGTTGGAGATCTCCTCTTCAGCGGAGGACACTGCAGAAGAGGGCGAGAGAAGAAAGTCCGGGATGTGGCCCATCCAGTCTACCTGTGTCAAGATATGCAACACACTGAAGTTCCTTTCCTTTTCCAGCTCCGTGCATACTCGAGCAAGACAAAAAAGGGTTTCCTCCATTTTAAGGGAGCTGAACATCGTCCATCGCCATACTCGACAGATCGATCTCGCCTAGTAGGATCACATCAGATGACCTATGATTCCATCACCGATTGATTGACAACATCTGAGCTTATCAGGACCGGTGCAGCCTTGCCCTAAACTCTCGTCTCTTCATTGCGCACTCTATCCCTTGACGCGCTAGGGCAACTGACAAGTGCCTGTAGCGCTGGCAGCAGATAAGGTGTCAGCGAATCACAGGAGACAGGGATGTACACAATGTCGCCGCGCCGCCGCGTTGAATTCCTTAAGCGGAAAGTACCCCGAAAATCCTTACAAGTGGCTAGTCAACCACCGCTCTTATAAAAAGCGAAGTGGCACGTCGCAATGGATGACTGCACTGCAGCATTCGGGAGGACTATACTCCGTTCAATTCCAAAATTCAGAGCCACCAAAGTTAGGAATGGGTGCGGAAGCTACACAGAAAACGTCTCCTCCTTAGTGGTGAGAACGTCGGCAGTGCGAATGGCACCAGATGTTATACCTTTGGAACAGGACGGTGTATCCGAAAATGGCTCGCAATACAGTTCTCCGAAGAATCATACCTTAGTTTTCACTCCATTGACATCGGATCCGGCCCCAGGTTCCGTGACACAGTACGATGCGATGACAGGTTCAGACGCCAGCCATCCTTAATAGATATTTAATACATAGTAAAGCAAACCGGGCGTGTGTAGCGCAGTCGGAGCAGGTGCCGACTGTCGCGTGCACCCGATACCAGGTTCTTGGTTCGGATTTCCTGCCCAGGCCAACCAAGCCTTCCATCCCTCCGAAGTCGGTGAATCGGTACCAGACTTGTCTGGGAAGGATAAAGCGCTGGTCGGCTAGCCACCGCAATTCATTGTATGGTCAAATACGAATTCAAATCGCCTCCTTGACATCTCGTAGATGTGAAGTGCGTAGCGCATACCTAACTGAGTAACGTCGCCCATTATCCCTTTTGATCTTTTTAAGTAAGCCAAACATTTGAACAACAAAAAATAAAATCAGGTGAAAATCAATCCGCTTATAGAATTCAAAATACTTCTACGGAGTATACAGAAACGATCTGAATGCACATTTAGCCATTTGGTATTACAATGGTCAGCGGAGACTAATTGTTGGATACGTCAGCGTTTTTCCTTTTTGCCCTTATCAATTAAGCTTAGTAGTGATACGCCGACCCTGGAAAGATGAGGCTTGATTAACCCGTACGGGATCCGAACCCTGAATCATTTCAAACCCATAAGACAAACCGTCCTCCGACTGCATTCACACGTCCAACACAAATGGTGCAGCGCATAAAAAATTGAAATAATAGGACGACTAGCAACTAACCGAGGTATTTCTTCTTCTGCTCCTCATTTCCCGCTATATAAACCGGAGCCAACGCAAGGGATGGACCCATAATTGCTAGCTGAATACCCGTACATCCGTAGGACAATGCCTCAACAATCAGTGCCGTCTCAAGAGTGGTCATTCCGGGTCCACCTGCAAAAAATAGAAGACGTAGTAGAATATGAGGAACATCTCCATGACGCTTACCATATTTCTCCGGAATCTGCGGATTCATCAGACCAAGTGAGTGCGCTTTCTTCACGATGTCCCAAGGAAACTCGCCACTCTCGTCATGCTTGTGAGCATGTGGAAGAATCTCCTCTTTTGCGAACTTGAGCGCTAGTGACTGTACCTCTTTCTGCGTATCACTCAGGTCTGAAAAGTAGGAATCGTTAGTTGAAATGACAAACCGGAGCTGAGGGTAATTAAAGCATAACAAAATAAAAGTCGCTATTTTGGGATGGGATGCGCCATGCATTTCTCTCGCATGAGATTTCGTGGAGATCAATACAATGCGAGTTTGGCTTACACAACGACTGCGGTCTGGATACTCGGTGAGTTTGTCAGTGCTTTATCCTTTCCAGGCAAGTTTTTAACCAAATTGAATTAGTCCGGAAAGAACCCGAACCCTTAATCAATTAGAGGTGCATACGAAAGAGGTCGCCTCTCCCGATTGTGCTTTACGCGTATACAGAAAGACTAACATCTCAATGCACTAGCAAGGAAATGGCAGGTTCCAGGCTCACTCAGCTTGACTGATATCTTTAAAATTTCTGCAGAGAGCCCAAGCAGAAACGCAACTTAACCGATGTAGTGAAACGTTAAATGACTAGAGGTCTGGTGCAGTCGCTACTTTGATTGGTTGGTGCCCTCCTTGTCGCCCTCCCTGAACCTGGTAGGGCTTAAACCCACTATGCTAATCATGCCACTTTAGGTAAACACTAACAAACACTATGATTTAAAATCCTTGTGAAGGGTTTCATTTTTTTCTTCAAGTTCATCGAACTTCAAGTTGAGACCAGGATCATTAGAAAGAGCTCGGAATGCTGGTTATGAATATAGGTGTCAAAATTGCAAAATGAAATTACTGATCGAATTACGGGCTGCCGAAATCGGGTGACCTCACCACAGGCTGGCCGTGCGACACACCTGACGCGAGAGTGGTGGGCCATTAGGGCTCCGAAAGGACTGCCAGCCAATTGCGGCGATGGCGCAGAGCTAGTGCTGCTTCTTGTCAGGTGCGATGTCGTCGATTCGGTTTGCTGCCGTTTTTTTTTTGCAAATCATAACTTATCTTCGAAATCACCTTTTATTCTAAATTATGACACGTGTCTGATTAAATAACCGGAGAAACTACCACACACGCTCGTAAAAATGCAAAAACTGCTGTGGTGAGACTTTTATTTACTATTTTGCACAAAATAGAGTTCAAATCAGAATAAAAGATCATTTCGAAGATAAATTATGTTTTGCAGAGAAACCGGCAACGATGGGAACCGAACCATTGACGTTGCACCTGATGAGCAGAAGCACTACCCATGCGCCACCTCCGCAGCTGACGGTCCTCCTTACGGAGCTTCAATGACTACCACTTTCGCGCCAGCAGCGTCGCACGGCCAACCTGTGGTGAGCGCACCCGATTTCGGCAAGCCATAACTCGCTCAGGAATTTCATTTTGCAATTGTTACACCCATATTCGTAATCAGCACTCCGAGCTCTTTCTCATAACTCTGGTCTCAACTTGAAATTCCATGTGAGCTCGAAATCCTTCCCTAGTCAGAGAAATCGCAAAAGTTCTAAGCGTAAATGCTTTTCAACGCAGCAAATAGGGAAAAACAGCGTTAGCCACCCATACAAATTTCCAAATTTTCACAGCAATTTTCCTAGCTGTTTGAACAACAGTAGACGGAATTGCCAGCTCCTCAAAAAATATAATTCTATTCCGATGCCTCTGGGGTATTGGCTTCTATCGCGAAAACAAGCGGGCAAACAGATTTGTAAAACAACAATATGTAAGGAAATACCGAAGGACATAGATCTGCTGCCAAGGCACGATCGTGCCGAAATGGGCAGCAGTTTGCTAAGTCTCCTGGCCAGCATTGTCGGAATAGATACTGCAGATAGAGATTACTGGAAAGCGACACACAAAAAGCATGAACAATACAGCTTCAGCCACATTCGAAGTATTCTCATCGGTGAACAACACGCACTCGAGGATCGATAGTACAAATTAAATATAATATTTAATTAATAATAGATGATCAAGGCAGAAGACAAGTTGTTGATACATCACTAAAACCTCAACAGTAAAAGCGATCTTAATAGCAGCCGTTGGTTTTGACGCGGGAGAGCAGCTGACGAGCGACAACCATACGTTGAACCTACAGAACGAAGCATTTTGGCAATAGTAGAGAATAAAATAAGAAGAGTTATTCCTGATGAGAAAAACTACACAGAAGAGCGTTTTTTACGGAATCCTAGGAAAAAATCATAGTAAAGGAGACACAAGCAAGGCACTGAAAGCATACTTTCCAGTATAAAAATAGGGAAGAATGTAATACATACTGGAACAAATTCTTGGAAACCCTCTAGCCGTAATGTATACTTCTGACAGTTACCAACAGCGGATAATTGGCTGGAGGTCGTTTGCCAATTTTACCCTCATTCTTCGCTTCGAATTCGTTGAACTGACTTAACAGGGAACTTTCGCATCACTTAAGGCCTCCGCACACTTTTGCGGCAACGCGGCAACCCTTCCTCTAATCATAGGGCGGATACGCAGAGATCGCCGCCGGCGGCAAATTCCAACTGATATGGGCCTGTTCATACTTCGCAACAAGAGCGACTCGTCGCCCGTGCAAAATATGCATATCGGTTAAAACCGAGCGAGCGCCGCCGAAAAGTGTTCATACTCGAGCGCCGGCGCTGTCACTCCAGTCGCTGCTGTCGCCTGTTCATACTTCCGCGCGCTGCGCTCTCGTCGCTCCCGTCGCCCGTGCAAAACATGCACATCGATTAAAAACGAGCGCGCGCCGCCGAAAAGTGTTCATACTCGAGCGCCGGCGCTGTCGCTCCAGTCGCTCTTGCCACTCTAGTCGCTCCAGTCGCTGCTGTCGCCTGTTCATACTTCCGCGCGCTGCGCTCTCGTCGCTCTTGTGGCTGCTGTCGCGTGGTATGAACGTGCCCTATGCCGTCTGGGCGGCAGCCTCCGCCGCAAACGCGGCAGCGGCAATAATGATTCAAGGCGTTATTGCCACTGCAGCTGCTTTGGTGCCGACATAGTTCTAGAATGAAGATAACGATAAGATTATGATAATAAAACTGCGTTGGCAAAAAAACCGGCGGTGAAGCTGAGGATGAGTGCCGCCCCATCTCGCCGTTTAACTACTACGCGACAGTTTTGCCGCCCGTCGCAGTGCCGCAAAAATGTCTGGAGGCCTTTATCGTAAGAAGATTAACGATTGCCCTTATAGGAAAGCATGCTGCTCCCTACACTTATCGAGGTCTTGCCAGAAACGTTATCAATGTACATGCGGAAGAAAGCAGAAACGAACGCACCTGACTGGTTCCCTCGTAAATCTGGAAAATCTTGGCATCTCTCAGCAATTTCTCTACAGGGTACTCTGTGTTGAATCCCGCTCCTCCATAGACCTACAGAAGCTTATGATATGAATGCGTTAGGCAATGGAGTAGAAAACGACGAACCTGTACAGCATTTGTAGCGGCCTGGTTGGCAGCATCACTGGCGAACAGCTTCGCAATAGAAGCATAGAATGAGCCAGGACGTTTCTGTTGCACCTGAAACCTCACACAAATGAGGGAAGAACAGGGTAACTATAAAACAGTTAATAATCGACAGGTAAACCAGTTTCACGTCAAATTCGATACTATTAGAAGAAAGTTAGACATTTTCGAAATCAAACTGTACGTCTTCCAAATCAAAACGGGCGGCTAAACTAGGAAATGAAAAAGTCAAAGTCAATTTTTCCTAGAAAAATTTAGTATGAATTTCTTCAGAAGTCTATAAAGCACCCGCCATAAAAAGTGAATACAAGGCTTGAAACCTTACAAATTTTTTCATAAAAAACTGTTTAAAATATATATCAAAATGTGGGCAAGCAGCAACTTTTGAGTACATTACAAGAAGGGATAACGCCATGCACTCGCCTAGCTCGTAGCGAAATTTATTTCACTGACACTGTAGGTAACGCCCACCTAACTGTGAAGCGAAGGTATGTAAGCTTTGTGCAATGTTTCTTGTTTCTGATGTACACTTGGCTAGTGTTTAACTCCATACAAACATAATTTTGCTACAAACCAAGGAGAAGTCGGGCGCGATGGATGGGGCATAGGGCGATCACTTCTTTTAATAAATTTAAAAACTACTGCTTTTTGCACTTTAAAATAGACACAAACCGCTATTTTTCCTGAAAAAAAAGTAAAAAATTGTACAGAACTAAAAATGAAAAACTGTATACACGATTCACTGGGGCAGAAGGAATACGAATTTTCAAACAAGCTGCACCAAATTTTTCTGTGTTTAGTAATAAAAAATGGAAATTTTAATTTTAAATGAAAAGTTCATTATTAATTCATCCATAATAATTTTATTATTAAAAATTCAGATTTATTTGGTGATCAACCATTCAAATTTAATTTATTTTCTATTTGAAAAAAATCAACTGAAAACTAATTTAATAAAAAACAAAAACAAATTATTTTTAAACTTTTTCAATTCACTTCATGTGATCTTCATTATCAGCCATTCAGTGATAAACTTTTGTGACACTCTGCGCTGCTCGGTGCCAATAGAAATATTCGAAATGTCCTATAAAACCTGCACAGCCCCGACGACCTCATAACATAACATCCACGGAAAACTTACGGATCGTAGAATAAGAAGAATAAAGAGGAATTCAAAGTAATACAACAAATTGTTCTCAAACTTTAGATACAGTAAATAAACCAATAAAACTCCTCACCTCATACGCGCTTTTGTATGTCATAAGACGAGCCAACTCGACGTTCATTGCCATGTCAGCAAGAATGAATTGGATCGCCTGGTGCTAAAACGAAAGCAATAGCGGTCACAGCATCACAGATAAAACAATGGACCGAAATCTGTCTTATTTTGATCATGTCGAATAGCGCACTCGGAGAGAACACCGGCATCCCGTATCGAATCCGAGGTTCTCGGTTCGAGTCACAGCCCAGGTCAACCAAGTATTCCATTCCTCCGAGGTCCGTGAATTGGCATTAGATCCCTCTTCGAGGAGTAAGGCACTGGCTCGCTCATCAGTTGGAAACCAGAAATCATCAGAAGGGTAAAGGACAAAAGACGGACGGAGATAATCAGTTTTAGGATGCACCTCTTACGAGATGTCGTGCAGCCAATTTGAGTGCATATTTGGCCTAAACCTCGTGGTGGCCAGGTGATGGGCAACTCAGCGTTTCATAGTTGCTACATAAGTCTGGTACCAGCTTATCGACAGCGGACGGATGGAGGGCTTAGGCAAAAATCCTAACCAAGGATCAGGTAAGGGTGCACGCGACAACCGCTGTCTCCTCCAGCTGCGCTAGCACAAATAGTCAGATAGGTCAAATACGTATTCAAGCTGTCTCAAATATATATTTCGGAATGGAATACGTGGGAATCGCAAATATCAACCCCAAAAATTTAACCTTCATCCTTTATGGACGCAAGTACATAGCAGCTCACGCTTCCTGAAAAGCAGCATTTTCGATTCGAATCTTGTGCTCTGGGGTGTGCGAAGATCTTTTTCAGCACGACAGTTCCTTCACGTTAAATTTTAGGATAGGGAAGGGATAAAGAAGAAAAATTGGCGTTAATCGATCCCCGTATAGGATGTGCGAAGCATTTCACTTCTCCGGGATGTCATGAAGCCAAGTTGAATGCGTATTTGACATAAAAACAACCAGCCGATGAACAAATGAGAGATGTATCCTTTCCAGACAAGTCCGGTGCTAATTCACCGACATCGAGGTATGAAGGATTTGGTCGCCCTGGGCGAGGCACGAACCAATACTCATCGATTCGGGGTACACGTGACAGCAGGTGCTACCTCGAGCTGAGCTATCATGCACGCGTCCATTATAAGATAAAGATAAAGATAAAGGACAGCGTTACTCAATCCCTTTTGGGATGCGCCTGCGCATTCTACTTCTACGAAATGTCGTGGAGGCGATTTGAATGCGTTTTTGGCCATACAATGACTTGCGGTGGCCAGCCGATGAACAAGTCAGCACTTTGTCCTTCCCAGACAAGTCTGGTACCAATTCACCGACCCAAGAGGGATGGAAGGCTTGGTTGGCCTGGACGGGAAATCCGAACCAGGAACCTGGTATCGGCTGCAAGCGACAGTCGGCGCCTCCTCCGACTGCGCTATACGCGCCCTACGCGTCTATTATGCGTGAATTAATATGCAGCCAACTATGAACAGTGACACTTTCGCTGTCTTAGATGCAATCTACATTCATAAATACATACTAGTGCCTCGAAAATGCTGGAAATAAAACGATGTCTGCCACGCATACTCACATTCGCGATCTGAGTTCCAAATGTCTTTCTCTCCAAGGAGTACTTGGTAGCTTCATCCAGACAACGTGTCGCAAGTCCAGTGGCAAGCGCAGCAACGTGTGGTCGTGTTTTGTCGAATGTTTTCATAGCCACCTGAAGCAGCACTATGTGTATTCTTCTCATTGCCACACAAAGAAACGACATTAATGCTAAACGACCGCCTGCTCGATGGATTACGCCTTCGAACATCTGCACAGTGTCTCAGAAAAGTTAAGTGCACTCTGTCTGGCTACAAAGTTGTCAGTCCCTTTAGCTGCAGTGAACCTCCTTAGCTTCTTGCAAGGGAACAAAATTGCTTCGGAATGTTGAGATTGTACTGTGCACTCGCCCAGCATTCCGCGGTAATCACTTGATTGATACTCTACCTGATATGCAGGAAATTTCCGTGCAATATTGCACGATTTTTCACCCTTAGTTTTACCGAAGGTTCAGTCTGGACAGCAGTTTTGTTCTCCCAAGACCACCTGTAAACTTATAGGCGGAAGCCAGTGAATTAATCATTAGGTGGCCACTTTTTTCTTCATCGAGAAACTCATTGTGACTGGAACAATCACAAATTTTTTGTGAAAACTCCTGAATAAATAATGTATTGGTTCCCACTCATGGTATCCTCAGTTAAGAGACGGCAATAAATTACGGATAATAGTATCATTGAATAATTACAGCGTAATCCACTGCTCACTAATGTCAGCGTCTTATGTAGATTTACAACTAAGTTCTACTTACTAGTTCAGGCCTAGGTTTTTGTAAGAAACCTTAATCAGAATCGCGGGAAAAACTGATGGTTCAATGAACCTGAACGACAGATGGTTCAGTAAAATCGCAACCAAAAAACCGTCGCAAAACACCGTACGAGTGTTCGACACACTGTCGTTGTTTACTATACTGTATCTTCTGTACTGTCGTATCAGAAGATTTTTGCTCTCCGCTTTTCATTATAGAAAGTGCTATAGCACTTTAGTGCAGCTAGAAAGACAAAAATGCGCTGATCATTCTTCAAGTTTTTTGGATCAAGTTTGAATTTAAAGGCCCAGTTGTGGGGTTCACGTTCCAGTTCTTGATGCTGTCACATTTTCTAAATATCTTCTATGTGCCACGCTACCAGGAAGTTATATGAAATCTGGAAGATGTCCAGCAACGTCTTGAAAATAGCAACGGGAGATTTTCACACTATAAGAAAGTTCTGCTAATTTTCATTAGTTTTAAAGCACCCAATTTGATCTTACAGATTATCGTGGTTTTCTGGAGACAGTACAATCGAAAATAAATACGGCTACAAAAACATGCGTATGAAATATTTAAGTTTAAAAGAAAAAGCATATATTAGGACCGATGAATATCTGAATATTTCCCTTCTCTAATTTTTCAACTGTTTAATGAAACTACCTTGAAACCCTCTCCTGGAGCACCAATAACGTTGCTCGCAGGAACACGAACATCTTCAAATGTGATTCCACGAGTGTCGGAACAGCGTTGTCCTAAGTTTATTTCCTAAAGTGAACGTAATTAGAAATGGATACCATGCACATCATTTGTCAAACTCAAGGAGAACAACATGCACCTTTTTTCCTCTAATTATACCGGGAGTATCTCCCTCGACAACAAACGCAGTAAAGGCTTTTCCTGGAGGCGTTTTTGGGTCAGGATCGGAACGGGTGAGAACAAAGAACCTGAAGAGATGGAGAAGTGATGAATTATCGCTAAAGATACACATCTGCAAGGAAAAAGCAAAGACAATCATCGGAACATCTAAACTTTCGGAACAACACTGCCTGAAGCAGTTCGTAGTCCTTGCAATTTTATAGAAGAAAGCTGCAGAGACGATTGGAAGTCTATTATTATTTCTAAGGAAAAACTCGGCACAAGTCGTTAATGTGGCCTACATGAAGAGGCGACTGCACGACAGCCAATCGCAGAACCGACCGTACATTCTCCAGGTATCACGTCCCTTCGATGTGGCCTGATTGGTATGGTGTGTCCGCCAAATTACCGACTAGCACCAAAAGCTCTCTTGAACATGAAGTGGCTGCATTTTCAACTCAATTCTTACAAGATGGTTTAAGCATAGAGGCACTGTAGTCCCTATTTTGGAACGTTTAATAGTAAAATAGAAAGGATTCAAATAATACTACAGTGTTTTCTGATTGTTTATGCCCCATGGGCATGCCTAGGTATAGAACATGGTTGAGCAGACTTCGAATGAAGAACCTCCTCTAAAGGACCCTTGGAAATATAAACATGGCTTCCAAGCTTCTCAAAAGTGAGTTCACTTTCCATTTTACATTTCTTAACATTTTTGACCTTTTGCTTTAGACCATCTTCCACTGGAAAGAATTCTTTGAGCTTTGATGCTTATATATCCAGGCCGTACGGTTTCACACTACAACAAATTGTAAACTAATTGCTCGTTTAAATGTTGAATTGGCTTAAGAAGCTATATGCAGATCTAATTCGCATAGTAGACATTTAAAAAAAAAGTCTTCCAGAAATCGATTCCATGTGTAAAATTTGATTGACTACTGATCCCGGTCAGCAAAAATCGCTTCGTTTTCGAGTGTTTGTACTTCTTTAGACTAGTTTTGTAACTCCACCTGTTGTGTACTATTAGGTTATCCGGAAAGTTCTCAGCGTTTCGAGTGCTTCACTTTGAACTACCATAACTTTCTCAAATCTATCGGATTTAGTCGAAATAAGCACCGTTCGAATCAGCACGCTTCTGCCAACTTGCCCTCGACTTATTCAGAGAAAAAAATTGGTGGTCGAGATTCGTCAAAATCCACGAAAGCTGTTTTGGCTTGCTCCTGATTGGTGAAGGTTTTACCAGCGAGAAAGTTCTGAAAGTGCCGACCTGCCGACCACCACACAGTGACCATTACCTTTTTTGGTGGAGGTTCGCCTTTGGAAAATACCTAGGAGGTTCGTCGGCGTCCAACCACTGTCCGGAGCGTTTCCTGTTATCACAGAGAATCCATTTTCCATCACAAGGGACGATTCGGTCCAAAAACGGATCAGTCTTGTTGCGTAAAAGTAGGGAAAAACAAATCTCGAAAGGTTGGCCGCTCACTGAACTCGTAAGCCACCCACTTTTTGAGCTTTTTCACATTCCAAAGCCGTTTCAGAGCATCCACAACAGCAATTTTACTTTATTTTACGTATAGCTCTATCGGGAACTGTTTGGGACGGTTCAGATTCCGCCAATTCCTTCAACTCGTCGTCCAGGATTGCTCTAGGTCGACTGCTACGGAGGTCATCTTCGAAGCTGAAATCTCTGGTCCGAAATTTACTGAACCACTGACGCACAGTGGTTTCTCCAGCACTACTAGGGTCCTACACTTGATTGATTTGTAGAGCTGTCTCGGCTACGAATTGCTCCGATTTGAAGTGGAAATAAAATACCTTTCAGAATTGCTCCTTCGACATTCTTCAATAGGCCTTTCAAAAACAGAAATATAAAACAACGTTGAAAAATAAAATATTTAGTCAGATGGAGCGAAAAATTCTGTACAAAAAGTAGCATTAATGCGCAGCGCAAGTTGAATTTTTACTTAATAACAGACGAATGAAAAATAGTTACACAAAACGCTGAAAACTTTCCGGATAACCTAATACTAAGTGCAGATGATAGAAGTATAGACGTATACCATTTTCACGTCGAACGGGATATTTTCAAACCAAACTGGAACCATTTAAATAAAATTCAACACTTTCGTCGCCCTTTCAACCAAGCTTGATGCCATTGAAATCAAACACATCTTCTAAGTCGAAATGAGCGCTTTCCAAATTAAAGTAGAGACTCTCCCAAAAAGATTAGAACAATTTTTCCCCAAAAGACTCGGCATGGCTTTTGTTGAAATGTTTTAATTCACCTGCCCCAAAAAGCGAACACGCTGTTTGAAATTTTACAAAATTTCCATTTTTCTAGGAAAATAATGGTTTAAGGCTTATGCAGTAGAGAAGACTGTCGTAAGATCTACTGCAGGTTTAAGGCCCGTTTTTTAACACCAGGAAAGCAGCAGTTTTTAAGGGCTAAAAAAGGATATTGCGCCATGCACTCATCCTGGACGTCGTGATCTTCATTTGAATAATACTAAAAATTCTGTTCGCATGGAGTTATACTGTTGTCAATACTGGCATTAAAATAATTCCAAAAAACACGCATATCTTCATTTCGCTGTTTTAAGTAAGCAGAATTCATACTATCGATATGAAATGAGCAAGGTGAATGCATGCAGCGATCCCTTATTTTAATAGGCTAAAGAATTGTTGTCTTTCTGTAAACTAAAATGAGCTTTTATTCACAACTTTTACAAAAAATCAAATTTTGGGATGTTGCAAACAGGGCGTGCTCTCACTTACTGAGGCAGCTTAACTGAAAAATTTCGAAAAAAATCACTACATTCTCCTTGGACAGAAAATATTTTACCCATTTTAGAGAGTTTCCAGCATAATATGGAAAAGCGAGTTTTATTGGAAGATGTTCAGCTTCATTTTAAAACCGTCAAGCTTGAATAGAAAAGCGCCTGGAATTGACTATTCATTTTACCTGAAAATGTCGTACTTGATTTGAGAAGCATCCAATTTTGTTAGAGAAGTGTCTAACCCGACGCGAAAACGGTGTATAAAATGGTATGAAAATGGTATTTTCACGTTGAACTGGACACTTTTCAAATCAAATTGGACACTCTTCTCAGTTAGCTTTTTTCTCAGTTAACTTTTTGAAGTCAAAGCGTACTCTCTCAAATCGAAATGATCTTCAGACATGTCAAACTGCGGTTAGAACAATTTTGTGTTCAGGGAAAATTTGGTGTAACATTCTTTGAAAATTTTTAGTTTACCTGCCCAATAAGTGTAATAATAATTATAATTTGTTTTAAGCTCAGCAAAGAAGCAGGCATATAGCGCATTAAAAGATAAGATCGCGCCACGCACTCGAAAAAGTTTGTCGCAACTTTTATTTGATTGACAGTGTAAATTCCACTGACATGATCTATCGAAGTGGGAATATATGTGTGTTCTCTACAGTTGTTTTTGTTGTTTCGTTAATAAATGTCAAATTCCATGCAAACAGAAATTCTGCTATCAATTGAATGAGAATCGCGAAGTTTCAGACGGGAGCATGGCGCAAACTATCTATCGGCAACAGAAAACGGTCGCCTTCTTGCTCTTTAAAACAAGCTTCAAATCACTTTTTTCCTCAAAAAATAAACTTTTTATAAAGTTTCAAACAATGTGCTCGCTTATTGGGTAAATGAATTAAAACTTCAAAGAAAGTTATAGTAAACTTTTCATTGAACAAGAAATTATTTCCAACTTTTTTAGAGAGACTCTAGTTTAACGCAGAAGAAGCGCATTTCAATTCGGAAAAGCTCACTATGACTTCTCCTTATTTACAGAAATCTCAAAGAACTGAACTTACTATTAGGTCAGGATGAGAATGTCATAACAATGTCTGTGAGTTCGTTGAGGCCCTTAGAAGTTCGTAAGAATCCATGTTAGTTGCGCTGTGTTTAGTATCGTTATATACGTTGTAGGTATATGCGAGCTAGTATTTATTTACGTGACACCACTTATGTAATGAATGACTATGATCATGTCTGATAAATAAATAAATAAATAACGTACCAGTTAGCAGGTCCACCATTAGTGATCCACATTTTGGAACCGTTTATCACATACTCGTCGCCCTTCTTCTCACATTTCGTCTTCGTGCCAGCCACATCTGAACCTGCTATGGATTCCGTGACAGCGTATGCCTAAAGCAGAAATTTTGAATGAGAGAATCACACACACACAAAATACACTTCTCTAACTTTTATGTTTTCATTTCGCGATACATATATAATTTCACGAAGTTCTTTTATAACATTTATTAATTCAAATTATCATGAACACGGACCGCTTTAAATAAGAGTTCTCAAACAAAAAAGGCTAGAAAGGGCTCATGGGCATTTTCTTCTTGAAGCCTTTCGTAACATGAATTCTGTATACTGCAAAGACTTTTTGACAACGCCGGTTAACACATCGTTCTCAAAAGTTCTATCCGCGGTCACTTCTGAACTCGTCCTTTAATATAGAGGTACCGAGATGTCGTTACCAGGTCTGTTCTTCGCCCCGTTTCTGCGTCGTTTCTCGATAACATTGCAGCGGAACTGGGTGGCGATCGACAACAACAACAAGTGGTCAGCATCACTGGCTCCACTATAGCGAACAACAAATTCATTCCCGCAGAGATCGGAGATGCCCAGGTGACCGAACCAGCGCCGAGGTGTTTGCAGGACTTCACACTATAGCTTGAGCACCACTAGTGAAGAAGCTATGGAAGCCGAGAAAACAACGTCAATGAGTTTCACCAGGAGACTATCTCAACGGTAGGTCGGAACGGCAGAATCGCCTCTCTCTGGGAAACAAGAAAATGCAAACATCTCGACCCCAATACAACTCTGCGCAGAGTTAGGGACCACAGAAGCTTGGCCGTTGGCGGCATTAGCCCTTTGCCTGCACGCGGAGGGCGAGCTTAAGTTGGCTGGAAACAGCGATTATGGGGATTACGCCGCTCCTCTACCCACTGCGCTCGCTCGTCATACATGCACCAAATGCACCACATGCACTTTTTCACCACATGCAAGTATTATATGTTAAGACAAAGAGCACATATCGGACAAAGTCCCAACACGATGGAGGCAGGAACGGAGAGACAGATGTTTTAACGCATTTGTTTAAGCAGGAACCGACTGGTAGAGAAGCTCCATGTCGTTAGGGGACATTTTCTTGCGATGGAAATCGCTGCGCCAGGCAGACTCGAACCCGCACCTTCTGCTTTCCGGGCAGCGGTGCTACGCCTCACACCACCGGCGTTGTTTGACCTTTGGAGTGAAATGCCAGCCGAGGTTCTGTTTCACACGTGTAGATAATCAGCTGGCGCACGGTTTGAATGGGCTACGGAAAGAGCTCCGGGATGTGTGCTGTTCTGACGCGGGTAGCGTGGATGGTCCAGATCTTGTAAATCCCTTCCTTACCAAATTAAGAATCCAACTGCGGAAGGGAAGGATATTTCCTGGTAACTTATTTAGTTCAGTCAATCGAAGTACCAATTCACTGGTTCTCCAGCCTTTTCGTTCAAGATCAGACTTTTTCCCAAATCTATCAGTTCAACTAACAGGGATACTGACGTATTCGCTT
Source organism: Heligmosomoides polygyrus polygyrus (assembly GCA_947396885.1). NCBI lineage: Eukaryota > Metazoa > Nematoda > Chromadorea > Rhabditida > Heligmosomidae > Heligmosomoides > Heligmosomoides polygyrus. Next base: position 85,249,073 of record OX377206.1, read on the forward strand.
GTCGGCTATCACCACATTTCAGTAAGCTCGAAACATCTAAAAGAAAATCCAGAAATAATAAAGACTCTTTGAGCAATGAGATTGGAGCAAGCGCAGCAATAATGACATGAGCTAAATTTTAGGAACTAAATTCGGAAACCAAGAAATAAGACACAAGAGTGCTGTAAACGGTTTAACCCTGAAGAAATGAGATGTGGTACTAGTCGTTAATGTGGCCTACAGGGTAAGGGAGACGTACAAGACCAATTAGACCGTATCGAGCGGGCGTGCCACCCAGAAGGTGTTCGATCGGTGACCTGATTAGCTGGCGCGCGTTCGGTTGAGGATTTGAGCGGCTGTGATTGACTAGCGGGTTCCCGTCAACCCATGAAGGTCACATTAGCGACTAGTACTGCACATTTACAGCTACTGTAAGACGTGACACCAATAGTTCTTTTCAGAACTTCCGCCAACAAAGGTGACCTACCGCCACAAGCGGTTCTTCCACCATTCTCGTCAGAAATCTCTTCTTGATATCTTCATTTGCGCACAGAATCAGTGGAGTTTCGGCTAGATCGTTCCCCATGATTGCAGTTCCAATTCCAGAGCATCCATATGCAATTTCTTCACTAATAATCACGTTTGAAACCATATCCATTTCGAGGCCGCCTGAAATAATACATAGTAAACAACACAAAGGTGGAAGCTACGAAGACCTGGTTTTATAACAAGAAAAATAGAATTTTGCCCTGGCTTACATTGTGACAACCACTTGAACACGAACACTGGAACAGATTTTAGTGTCGTGCTTCAGATGTCAACAGTTTATCTCAATTTCAACACCAACTTTCTGAGTCTCAAATTTTTTCGGAAATACTTTCGCGATCTGTTGTAATAATACAGGGCGAAGGCTAACTCTATTCGAATCTTTTGGTAGACACAAAGAGCGTCTCCAGTCACCCACGTTACATGCCAGAGTGATGCAGTGGATTATGCAGACACGAATAGCGTCCAACCTTTCGTTCAAAGCTTTCATAGAGAAGTCCGAATAAGGTGTTAATAAGCGTCCTGGTGTTCCTTTGACATCCCGCTGAATCCAGCCCGTGACAGCTCTCGCTGCGTGTGTCTGCGAAACTCATTACGTGACCGGCCCATCTAATTTTCGATGACTGCCTATGCGACAGTGTCCCTGATCTTCGAACGTCGAGGAAGCTCTGAGCTCAGGAAGCCTTCTCCCCCTTATAAGAGTCGTGTCACTCCGAACATCATCCTCTCGATCCGCGCTGCGCGACGCTGATCGCGTGTTCATCCTGCTTTCGTATAGCCCAGGCCTCTGAGGCGTATGTTAGAGTAGGAAGAACGGTAGAATCGAGAAGGTGGGCACGGAGTCTGACGCTCTTCGTCTTCTTTACGACTTTTCTACTCTCTTGAAAGCTCCCCAAGCCGCTCGTTTCCTCCTGCCCAGCTCCGGCGCTAGGTCGTTGGCCATATTGACTTCGCGACCGAAATACACATAGCTGGAGCATTCGGAGATGTTCGTTCCGTTGAGCGAGAAGGAGGCATCAGAAACTTGTCCGTTCCTCCTGAACACCGTTTTCGTAAGATTCAGTTGCAGTCCAGCGTTCCCATATACATGATCGAAGTCGGCCAGCATTCGCTCCGCCTGGCTGATGCTCGGTGTTATGAGCACGAAGTCGTCAGCAAAGCGAAGATGGTGGAGCTGCTGGCCGTCGACCTTCACTCCTATGTATTCCCATTCTAGGTCACGCATGACGTTTTCGAGGGTGGCGCTGAAGAGCTTCGGAAATATGGTATCCCCCTGCCGAACACCTTTCTTCACGTCGATGACGACGTCGTTGTAGAATGGTGAGATCTTGGTCCTGGATCCACTGTACAGCTCTCGAAGGACTCTGATGTACTGAGTAGGAAGCTCTGAGTGCCCAAGGCTTCGATGACCGCTTCAGTTTCGACAGTCGAATGCCTTCTTCAAGTTGATGAACGTAAGGCACGGCGGCGTATTGTGCTCTCGCGACAGTTCGATGAGCTTTGTAATGGCATGTGGTGGATCGTGCTGAATCCTCCCCGAAATCCTGGAGATCGCGTGGCTGTCCTTCGTCCAGCGCTCTGCTAATCCTATTCAGGATGACTCGAGTGAACGGCATGTAGACTACGGACAGCAGGAAGATCGGGCGATAGTTGCCAATGTCGTGCACGTCTCCCTTCTTGCACAGCAAGACGGTCCTGCTGGTCCTCCACTGAGGTGGAACCTTGCACTCCGACAGGTAGCACGTGAAGTGCCGCGCCAGGGTGTTGATGAGCACTGCCGGGAGGTTCTTCAGATGTTCAGCTCTGATTCTGTTGGGACCGAGTGCTTACGATTCCTCACCGACTAAATGACGTGCCGAATCTCAGAAAAGAAGACAGGATGCACGAAACATTCATCATGCGGAAGATGGTATGATGTAGGTATACGCGGCTATCTTATTTGGAATGCGCCACGCATTCTCTTTTTGCTTCTACTGAATATAGTGGAAACATTTTGAATACACATTTTTCCAGTATAGTGACTTGTGGTGGCCATCCAGCGGACAAGTTAATTTTTAATCGTCTCCATACACGTAACCCAACCATGAACCAGTCGATGCGCGGTGCCACATATATTATGCTTCGCCGAGGCGTCGCCGAAGTATAACATGGGCCTTAAGATCAAACCTCGGGTAAATGCGACATCCGTGTCCACGTGTAAAGATGAAGGACAAACGACGGCGGCTAATCAATCCCTCTTGGGATGCGCCACGCATTCTACCTCTACGGGATGCTGTGAAGAAAATTCGAAGAAATTTGGTCTATGCAAGACTTGCCGAGCCAGCGGATGAGCAAGACAGTGTTTTGTTCTCCCCATATTAGCCTGGTACCAATTCACCGACCACATAAGGATGAAAAGCTTGGTTGGCCTAGACGGGAAATCCGAACCACGAACTTGATATCGGGTGCACGCGACAGCAGGCACCTCTCCGACTGCCCCATCACGCGCTTCCCACTTATGAATGGAATAGCTATTATAGATCTATGAACCTAGATAGAAGCCATACTCCACGCAGCAACCCTTACACGCATTGAAGAGGATATATTCTAAACTTTCGTCGCCCTCATATACTCACACAATTAAGAGCACAAGAAGCGCAATCGCTGGAGCGCCGGCTCTCGCGTGCATGAGGAATCGACTCAAGGTTGAGGTCCCAATCAAGCCAGCGAAGCCCTCCATCCTTCGGAGATCAAGCAATCAGAATCAAACCTGCCTGGGAAAGCCAAAGCACTGAAGCGCATCTAGGTTACCTCCGCAGAAGTAGAATGCGTGGCGCAACCCATAGAGAGGCTGATTAACGCCGTACATTATCGTTCTATTGCTTCGCATCAGAATGAATGACAAAATCTGCCCTCAGATTCTACGTGCTATTTTAATACTCTTGCTATTGTTAACACACTTCCATTGAAGTCTTCGCAATATTTCGCCATCGTTTGATATCGGGATAATGAAAGTAGGGATGCTGTTGCCATACACGTCCGTTAGGGCTCCCTTCCCCCGAGTCTGGAATAGTTGCACGATCTCCCTTTCCTCTGTTAGCATCCACTACAAACTTCTTCACTAATGAAACCTCCACGTCGCCACACGGGTAGGCTGCGTGAGAGCGGTGCAACTCCCTCGTCTGAACCTGGAGAATTATCCGTGCTTCAGCTCACACGCTGCTATGCTTCCAATATTAGCAAGTAGTCATCGGCCGAACTGAAAGATTTTCGTATAGCCCTAGGCGATCTTGTTAGGACCTGATGGATGCCCGTCCTCTCCAATCGATAGCGGATGTCGATGACCGAGTCGTCGTGACTTTTTTTTTGCTGCTCCTCTTGACGTTTTTCTTGTTTTTAGACTTTTTTTTTACATTTTCGTTTTTTAACGGCTTTTTGGATATTTCGCATTCGTTTTATGGCGCTTTCGTGTCTCTACACCGCCTTTTTCGCATTTCTTTAGCTCTTTCATGCGACCAAAAGGGTAGGAGAATATAGAGCAGTAAGTAATACATCAAAAAACGCAAAGCATGCCAAGAATAACTCCGAAAAAGTGATCAACACATTACTAAAAATTTTGAGGAACCCTAGCGAAACAGTCTACATAGAGAAAAACGCAAACAGAGCTGTCTAGAAACCGCTGTAACCCGAACATTCCTTCTACGGGCAGGGGTAGACATCCCAAAGAGTATAAACAAAAAACATTAAAAAACAAATAAAATGGTTGTGCACAGGCAGCCACATTGTAGTGATTGAAATAGACGGGAAGGTCCTGTGACCTTCAGATAGTTTCGGAGACTGTATGAAAAACTCGCTCACATTAGCAGAGAACTCATCGCAGATCTATCCTAGTCGGGAGGGACAACCATAAGATGGCAATTGCAACCATCATTCCATACCACACCAACACATTCCCTGAATTTAGGTGAGCTTCCCCATGTCATGGGCCTGAGGCTCAAGCTCTCAGACCAGATCGAGGGAGAATGAAGGAGCAAAACAACATATGCCTATGAACCTTGAAGTCAGGAAGGACGGCGAAGATCGATGGCGAAGTTCACTATCATTGCTTGGTTGTCACTAGTTTCCATGAGCTATTCAAGTGGTTTTACGTTTCAAATGCACTTCTATTTTCAAATATAAAATATGTACCGTAAGCTGATGGTATATCAGTGTTGGTGAAACCACAGGCGTGAGCTTTCTTGATGACATCCCACGGAAACTCCATCGTTTTGTCATACTGAGCAGCGACGGGCAGAATCTCCTCTGTGGTGAATTTGCGAATGGCGTCTCGTAGTTGCTGCTGATCGGGGGTCAACTCTGACAAATCACAAAAAATGTTGTTAAAAATGAGCAATGGCTAGCGAGGCAGACCAACCAAAACTGGGGCCGCTTCCGCTTGAACACCGAGCTTGAGAAGCATACTGAGCACAGGCTCGGAGACATTTCAACTTCATCCAATTCTTTCTCAACATTCTGAATTTCAAATAAATGCAGGTGAGGAAATGATTGAGAAATGGTATGCATAGCAACGATTTAGTAGCTCAGATAGATGAAAAGTCATATTCCTCGTCAACCTATGATAAGAAGGAGCATATCAAGACGGGAGAAATTGGCAAGTAAACAACTCAGGTCTCGATGCCACCGAACTAGACCAGTCATCAGTCACTAATGACCACGATAGAGGGTACAAAGTACGCGAACGATGCGCCAAAGTCCCCTTTACGCAGGGCGTTCGTAGCAGCAGTTGTGATCCCTGATCTGCTTTTATTCAGACGCCTCCACTCCTTCCTTAGTTGACTTCGAAACGCTCTAGACACCCCAGCTTTTCAAAAAAGCTTTCCACGTAGAAAACTTTAATTCACATTTCTTAGGTCCCACACAGAAAACCCTGTCTATCGGGGACCTACGGTGTTTTGCAAGAATATGGCTCTCAGCTTCGGCAAATGAACAGCTGTTCTGTTTATGGATTTGTGTTCTATTTATGCACTATGCAGTGTGTAGGAATGTGAAGCACGGTGGTTAACTACAAGTTCTTCTCCAAGCAATGGAGGCTCAGCCTAACTTCTGCTGAATTCAGCCCTTCACATCAACACAAATTGTGTGGATCCTTTATAGCATTACTGGACCTTAGTTGACTGCAAAAACTCGATGTTGGCCTTGCTGAACTGGTCCAGATTCAATAAAGTAAAATTATTTAAGGTCTAGAATGTAAGGGCGTAATACTGTTCGGAGGGAGGAGCAGTACACTTTCTAAACCATCCTTCTGCCTGCATATCTTTACTTCTTCCATTAATTATTTTGTCTTTTTATTCGATCTTTTTGCCTCTGTCTAGCGGAGTACAGGTTCGCAGGTTTGTTGGGATGGGATGTGCTCCTGTTGTGACGAAGTGCTGCTTTTTTAACCACAACGGTTCCGCTTCGGTGATCAATTTTCCAGAGGATCCCAAGTTGGAAAGCTTTGGCAGAGCAGGCTTGTTGGTGATTATTTTTACTGATCAGCAGGTGTGATAGTATGGAGTTCTTACAGTGAAGAGAAAATGTGGATCTATCCTTGTGTGGAGGGGGGGGGGGGGTGCGCTCCAGTCCCACACTTTGACAACGACAACAAACTGAGGGCAGACTTGTTTACAAAGAGAATACCATGAATTGGCCTAGTTAAATTTGTTTCGCTTTTCTTGCCCCCTCCGACTAGGATAGATCCGAAAATGCGTGATTCAAGGAACTGTTCAAATGCGCCATTGCAGTTTGAGAAAAAGCTGTACTCAAGCTATTGTTTTTCCATAGCAGGGTTACTAAGCAGAAGCAGTAGATTCTCACTACTGAGACTCCTGATGTTATGCAGCAAAGCAACGTGACTATTAAAATGTGTGCTGATGATGTAAAGAACTATAGAAACTATAGAAAATTGCTATAGAATATAAACTGTGGAACTATTGCCGGCTCGGAGGATGTATGTTTGCTTCAAAATTGATGGAGATGGCAAATACGTGGTAGCGACCGCTATCTTAGCAAAAGACTATCTTACGCCTATCTTGGGTTGATGGGTGTATTTTACGAGCAGTGGATTTCGTTAAGAATTTGGGTTTTAATTATAGCAATAACCCAGACTTTGGAAAGCGTAAATGTGTAAAAAATGTGTAAACGCGTAAATGCTACTTGTGATATGGATATGCTTCGAACATCAAATGTCTAAGGCTTTAGTCGCCAGTAATATATTTGTTCTCCTTAAGGTATACATTTCTTGCATACGTCAGTATAAACTGTGGAACGGTTGGAGGCTCAGAGGATGTATGTTTGATCTAAACTCACTAGATTTGATGGTGTTGTGGGCAAATAAGTGGTCTGTATTTGGTCCATATAAGAAAAAGGGGAGATAGGCGGTTTGGGAGGTGTCACTTCATTCTAGGTGTAGATTCTTTCAATGTACAGCTCACTATAGGACAGAATTCGGTAGACAAAGTTTTCTGTTGCACGAAACAAAGAGTTGTATGCCGTGCTGGTGTGTTCCACAAATAAGGTGAACTGAGCTAGGCCATTTCTGACGTCCAAAATCCTTGATAGTGCGGCTTATCAAACGATATGGCGAGCTATAAGCCGCTTTATTCGAGTTTCCGCTGTGAATTCTCTGTCAAAGTTATGTATGTCGTTGATGAATCCGACCCCAGGCATACCCACTGGTGTCCCCGCCCCCCCCCCCCCCGAGCCTACTTGCGCCCGAGTTTTGTACGTGTTTTGGCGAGGTCCACAGCAGCTATAGTGTTCCGTTGGAGTATGGTGCTATAGTAAGACAAAAGAATGAAGAGTCGTCATCACAACAGTTTCTCACTTCCACTTTATTTTGTTAGGAAAAATGGCTCGCTTAGTTTTTCTGTTTTGAGCTTTGAGAAGAGGTGTAGCTTAAAGATTCCTCAGAAACATCGGGATCGAGAAAACCATAGTCGGAGTGGGGATGCGTTCCTCCTAAGAAATTACGGGGCGCTATCAGCCGAAAGGTTAGTCAAGTGATTTGTTCTTCAGTAATGTGTTTATTTTCAAAAAGTATTGATGTAGCTGTTGAGTGGAACATCTCTTTCCCCCACCGACTAGGATGCCGATTAGGAAGCGCCTATCTGTGCTTTTTTACATAGAATGCGGCGCTATCCGACTAAGGTTGGTTCAGAGAATTGGCGAAAAGGTTACGTAGCTGTCTAGGTAATTACATAAGGAATCTAAAAACACTCTAGCTTCTGCGATGAACGCTATAACATTCAGAACGGGGATACCATAGCATACCGTGACGTACACGCGTGGTGTACAGCTCTTGGTCGATGTATTACTGGTGAGTGAAGTGCAATAAATCATAATGACATCTACGCTCGCAAGGTGATGTTCGTTCACTGCCGAACCTGACTCCGAGGCTCTCAAGGACATGCTGATTTTAACGCATCAGCTTCTCCCATCAGATGAGGCTCCTAATCTTCCGGTGAGTCTGCTAGCTCAACCAACCGCCGCGAGGTCTTTATAGCAGGTAATGGTGGATTAAGCTTACAGGACATGACATTCGGCTCGTGGGGAATATAGATTGGATCCCTCGTTCGTTGTCATAACATTTTATTAAACTTTGATTTTACCTCTTTGGATTTCGGGATCCCGGAGCTAGGATGAGCGTTTTTAGATTCCTTATATAATTTCCTAGATAGCTGTAACTTTTTCGTCAATTTTCTGCTCCCGTCTTAGTCGGATCATAGCGCCTAGAAGGCTGTGTAGAAATGACAAGTGTTTCTAACCTAACCGACAAATTTGAAGCCTTTAAAGAACCGCCGGTCTTGGAACTTGTTTGATTAGGTTAGATACATAATTTCGTCGAAAGAATCCCTAAGGACATGGAGACTTATCAGTCTCTTTAGTATACGAAATGAGGTCTATTATTACTAGGGAAATTGCTACAAGAATTGTCTAGGAAGTTCAAAATACTGGCCTATCCACCAACTGGCCACTGCAAGTCATTGAATAGGCCAAATACGCAGTCAAGTTGCCTACATGGTATCCGAAGAATTAGAATGTATGACACTCTCCGCGAACCAGTTGGTTAGCGCAGGCTTCTATCCTTTACCATTCATGTTAGTTCCTGCTTCGGTTTCACACTCACGCTGCTCGTTTGTCGTTCCTCAAGATTTCCAAGATTGTTGCGGTTTCGCTTTTACGTTGTTTTTTCATACATTTAAAACGTACTTTGCAGGAACAGGGATGGCATCGGATTTCGGGAATCCCTTGAAAAAGTTTAAGCTAGTTTTCTTGGGAGAGCAGAGTGGTGAGCTATTTTCGACATGTTCTTTTTGTATCATTTTTCTGATTGTACTCCTCTATTTTTTCTATGGCATTTGTATCTGCATTTAGTCGGCAAAACTTCGTTAATCACACGGTTCATGTACGACTCATTTGACAACACGTACCAAGCCACTATTGGAATTGATTTCTTGAGCAAAACTATGTACTTGGAGGACAGAACGGTCAAGTTACCTTCAGTTATCTCACAATTGTTGAAGATCACGTTCTATTCCAATACGCCACCTAATGTCGTGCAATTTAGGTTCGTCTTCAACTTTGGGACACAGCTGGACAAGAGCGGTTTAGGTCACTTATTCCATCCTACATAAGAGATTCTACAGTTGCGGTAGTTGTTTACGACATCACCAGTGAGCGGCTAGATCCAACTCTATCTCTTAAATTTGGATTCGAATAGCATTTAAATGTTCCTTTATTAAATGATATAATTGTTTTTTTAAATAATTATTTCTTTGGAAAGCAACAGCCGTGTGAGCTCCTGGGGCCTAATTAAGAGAATATGTTAACGACGGGAAAGCTGTTAAATATTTATTTCGCAACATAGGTCAGATCTGTGGAGAAATAGAAATAGAAGTAGTCGCACAAGACGCCTGAAATTTTGACGACTTGTGCTGCTGAAAAAGGGCCAGTTTCAACGTATTACTTCAAACCTTGCGTACTTCCATGGGAAGTCTATTTCCGCTAAAGACCATGACTACTTAAAAAAGCCTAATCAGTAAGTAGTGATCTGTTTGGAAAGTTGTGCTTGCAAATCCAGGACAAAGGATAATAAAAGAGGTGGATGTGATTTGAATCCGTAACTCCAGGAAAGTCTAGAATTTCCTTCACTGTAAATGGTTTGCAAAGGCTTTGTAGGTAGCGGTTCTTATCTTCTGCTTTCGCTTTCTTATCTGCTAAAAGTAAGGAGGTTTGGCCAACGTTCAACGTTTGCAGAAACTATTTTTGGGTTCATTAAATACTTTCAAGAATTGTAAAAGCTCACCATCGGTGCATCCGTGATCCTGAGCTATACGAATGTATAAATGGAGTCTATCGGAGTGGCAAGGTCTGTTGTGGTTATCTATTCAAGGGAGTTACCTCAGGTTTATTTTATTATTCTCTGTTTCCGATAAAACGTGTAAAAAATCCATACTAATTTTGTACTCTGTGCATAATAGAGCCTTAGCTATCGAGAAGAAACTGTTTTTATGGTCACTCTAAATTGCTTGCTTATTGCTATTAAATCACTTATTGGGAAATATTCGAGAAAATTAATGGTGAGATATTCTGCTATCCATAAACTTCTTTCCACGGCAAAGGGCTTTCTAAAGAATACTATGAAAGGGTCGCGATTCTCGTCGTTGTTCTTTTTTTAAGAATCTAGGCTATATGAAGGTGTTTTTTTCCATTATATAGAATCCGCTACTACATATTTGAGTTTTTTGGAAGTTTTTTTTTTCAGCATCATGGTTTAGTAGAGCAATATTCGCAAGCAAAAAGGTGCTTAGAAAGAATGCTTGGATGTTGCTGTGTAGCGTTATTCCGTTTCGATGTGAAACGCTGTAATTTGACTTGTATTTCCAGATGCAAACTCTTTCCATCAAACATCGAAGTGGATAGATGATGTCCGCACGGAAAGGGGAAGCGACGTCATCATAATGCTTGTTGGGAATAAGACCGATCTAGGAGACAAAAGGTAGGAGATTGCTACGCGCCCTTTTGATTTCTTTTAAAGGTACTTTATTTCAAAGTACGATTTCCAGACAAGTGTCAACCGAAGAAGGTCAACGTAAAGCTAATGAGCTTAACGTCATGTTTATCGAGACCTCAGCGAAGGCCGGATACAATGTAAAGCAGGTACGAAAACATTTTCTGCTTTGGCTGTCAATTCTAGTGTCCCTTTTTTACTTTTCAAAACTTGTTGAACGGCAACAATGTGCAGCTAAAACATAATTAATTTCCTGTGTATGCAGTCCTGCAGTCCTTTACAGAAGAGACTCAGAGACTGAGACTAAGTTTTATCCAATTCTCTGTAACTTTAATCTCGACGAGAGCTCACTGGCCGTTTCGTAATGTCATACCGGTTGCTCAGACCGGTTCAGAGGATGTGGTTGGGCATAACAGAATGGAACAACTGCCACGAATGTGTGTAATCCCCCAAACTAGGATTCCACTCAGGGGAAATGCTTTTGCAATAAAACGTGCTCTTCACCATAACTATCAGTCCAACAAAGCAAGTATTGTGTTGGGAAAGCGTGAATTTCATCATCGTATTGGGTCACTGATCGTGTAATTTGATTTCTATAAATGGCTTCTGTTTTGAGCAAGTTTGAGATGTTTAGTTTGGTTCAGTACATGGTGTTTGTGCTCTGTTGAAAGAGCAAAATTTTTGTGCTAATTCGGGCGTGGCGCTAATTCAGTCTTCTGAATATGTTGAAAAGCCGAGCATTGATTTGTAAAGGAATCAATTTATCTCTGATAAAGTAATACCGCAAAAGCTCTGTAACGAAGGAGCTTTTTAGAGGTTCTCTTTGATAAGTTCGGTTCCTTGCGGTGCTATATGATGGGTTGTAATGGTATGCAGTCCAGCTTCCTTTTCTTCCGTTGTGTTACATTTTTAATACTTTAGCTGGAAATGTTTTGCACAAAGCTATTTTGCGTAGTTAGAAAATCAGAAGCTGCATTGATTGCTTCCTAAAAGTCTATTTTTTGTTCTGATATGAGGCGACTGGATTTTCTTGGTTTTCTTGTAGTATCGACCGTTTCTTTTTGTTTTAGAAGTCCTTTCACGTTTCGCTACTGGAATTCATTTCTGAAATGCTTGGGAAAACGCATTTCTACTCCAGTTTCCGCGAAATCATATTACGGTTTAGCACTTAAACGCGCACATGACATCTGCGCTAACTTTGTGGCATATATTGGGTTTTCAACTTCATAAGAACTGATAGGGCTAATATGTTTCAGCTGCATCTCACGGAAAAGTTGAAGGAGTCAGGGTGCAGTGGAAGCTCGGAAACTGGCAATGGAAATTGTGCAGTTCAGATTGCTGCGGATATTTTTTAGACAACCTATGCTGGCCATTATCAAAATATTGTTTTTTTTACCAGTCTAAAGATTAGTGATGTTATGTTTAACACTGCAAGATGGAGGGGTGAAATACCAGGTGATTTTCATAGCACTTATTACTGCGAATGAAGCAATATTTCGATGCTATTATTATTGCTATTTTTATTACTATTATAAAATGAAGCACTATTTCGATGCTTAGAATGTAGATGTTGCTAAACAACCGAACAAATTAGTTATATCATGTGATTGAAATTCCTGCTGCTTAACATTTTGAACACCTGACGCAATTATTCAGGAAGTAGCGGTGAATTCAGGAGACCTAGCGGACCCGCTTGAATGAGAAAATAACACGAATTTCCGAACTAAATCTGAGTGCACTGCATGAGCTTAAAAAATGCATTAAATATTTTAAACAACAGTTATATGCATGTATTTCAGTTGTTCCGACGTATCGCTGGAGCACTTCCAGGAATTATTAAGGAAGACGACCGCATAGATAGTAGTGAGTCGTTTCTGGTTGTGAGAAATTTGTTGTCCTTACCAGATTATTTTGAATGAATAAGAAGTACATCAGTCGAGAGCAGTACTTCGGCGCTGGATCACTATAGTGTGTAAGGGATGAGGGTCATCACATTCCCGTTCCAAACTGAGTATGCGGACTCAGTGTAGGCTGTACATGACGATGAGTACATTACAAGTACAATAACGATAAAAAATAAGAGAGAGGGCTATGTCGTAGTAGCAACGTTTAGCGCGTCTTCTTATACGTTAACTTTTGACGACCACACGATTTTGCCGTATCTGACGGATTTTTTGCAACGTCGAGAATTGTTAGATAAAAGAAGCCTTGTTGTCGAGAAGCTCAATAAATCAGCAACCGGAAATTGTTTTGGATCACGATTTTTACAACAATATCTGAGGATGTGGTACACATACACAAAGAGGTTGCTTCGAAAGATTTGAATCCAACTAGAAAAGTAAATTACAAGGCTGTTGTGCCATGACATCGTTCTACACGGCCCCACGCGGCGGAAAGAGTGCGACACAAAATCGTGTCACACGGTCGTCATCGTGTTAATCAACAGCTGAAATATATGAAGAGGTGGAAAGGGGAGAATAACATGGTAACGTTGCCTGTTAAAAAATGAAAAGGGGTAGACTGACAATACATAAGCTTTTATCCTATTCTTTCCTGTTTAAGCTACGATGGCTTTGGTCACCAGGCGGGGTTTCTTGCCATTTTACTCTTTCTTTTGTTTGAATTGTCGCTTATTAGCCTTGTATGAGTTAGACGCTAGCTACTGTTTCTGTGATGATCTTTACACGTTTATTTGCTTCAAATGAGCAATTTTATAAGACGACACACTCCACAAGCCGCATTTCTGTGGCAGCCTACCTATTCCTAATCTTCCGCGTAATGTGTTAGGAGTACTTTTCTACCTGCTGCTACGTTTTTTCCCACACATTCCTTCTTTTTCTATAGTGATTTCTCAGGGCACGCGTTTTTCGTCTGCTTTTGTGCAAGTTTTACTTATCGAGCCGTCTAGGCGAATGCTTGGGTTATCTCTGTGTCCATCCTTTTGTGTTTGTATTTATTACGACGTATAAGACGAACGATAAACAATAGCAGAAGACGAACAGTAAGCATAGAAGTTTGTGGCGATAACGCTAGCATATTATGAAGTTGGAGTTAAGACGAGCGATAAAATAGAGTACAGAAACAGTAGTGTACGACTACGTGATAGCGCTTCCACTTGTATCGGCTCATACCGGAGCACCACTAACCTGTAGGTAGCTTTTTAGCTACAAAACTCTTGAAAGCAGAGAAACGGGTGAAATGAGGAGTATTCATAGCATTTCACTCGGTTTTCTGCTTTTATAGAATCGAAATGTGATACATTCAAGGAGTTATGAGAAGTTTCAGCAGCTTCTTATTACAGGACATGGTGTTTTGTGTTATAGGCATAGTGAGTGGAATACGTGTGATACGAGGACCGTTTGTTTTCTACGGGAAGCTTCCTTGACATGCTCGAAATAGCGATAACGAATTGATTTTCAGCAACAATTGTGAATATGGATCCGATCAAGCAGCGGCAAATTGTCACGGAAGAGGGCTCGTGCTGGTGCTGATCCACTCCTGAGCCGATTCGGTGTCGACCGTCGCGTTGTTGAAGGTTCAACGTATCAGTTGCCGTGTGCTGCGATGTACAGAGGCTGGGCTGCAGTCATACAAACCAACGCACCACGTCGTTGGAAAGGTTGACTTGTGATTCGAGGAAAACGTGCTATGTTTCCCAAAGTTCTTCAGAATACGCCTGAAATGCTTTGAGCAGTTTTCGAGTTTCTTTGTTTCTGACTTATCTGATTAGCACGTTTAGCCTTCTGAGACTGAGCTTCATGTTCAACTTATTTATTAAAATTATGCTGCATCCATTCATCGCTTTATTGCGAACCGTGGTTAATATTTGCTTACCGCTCACGAAATCACATACGGTGATTTTTCAATTGTTGATTTAAGGCTATTTTCTCTTTCAGCATGGTGGAAGGTGTTGTTTGGCCTGTATCTTGACAAGCTTCTTGATGGAAACAGTAATGTATAAACAGCATAAATGCTAGGGTGGATCTTACGTACCCCCTCCCCCAAATCTGACCCATCTTACAATTAGTGCAGTTTAGTGTTGATGTTTTTTAAAACGTGAGATCGTTAGGGTACTCTCATACTTTAGCGTCCGTCAATTTGTATCATTTTGGGTTGTGCATACAGCTGTGCAAGTTGCTTACGTGTTCCGAGATGGCCACGTCTGTTTGTTCATATTCCTTTTGCTTTGAGCTGATTGCTTCAATGATATGCACTTTGAATAGGAAATGAACTTTGGAAAGCTATTGTGCTTGATTGTATGTCACTAACCTATTTAGCATGCACGAGCTAGTGGCTGATGATAATTTACTTGCGAGATCAGGGCAAATCCCTCATTTATAAAGAGTCGGTGCCGACAATATCGATGAGCGATTATGAAATTTCGAAACCCGGACTGCATTTACATTTACATTTATTTCATGTGAAACCACATGCACATGCATATTCTGGACTCCGGTTTGAACAGAAACAAGAACACAGTAGTGAAAGGCCTAAACGCACAGGTATGGTAGTGAACTGAATGAACTAGAACTAAGATGGTAGAAATGTGAAGGCAAACAAAACAAAGCAAGTAGAATGTAATAGTGTCTCTGTGTTGTTCCACACTTCTAGCATAATTACTGGAGGACAATAGTCATAATCTTGTGAAATTCTGTAGGTATGAGATTCGTTTTACTTAGCTTAGCAAACTCGAAGCTGGCACGACACGCAAATCTATTGCGCCTAGGATACTTTTTGGACAGCTAAAACAACCTAAAACGAGCTCCTCTCGTCGAAGACTGAACTACTCGGGAAAAGTCGTCAGCGAAGTCCGATTCTTCCATATAGGATGTTATTTACTATAGAGCAATGACAGGTCATTCCTTTTCCTTTGGAATTCAAGGGTGTCAATGCTAAGTATTTTGTTCCTTTCCGAGCTTGAAGAGATGTCATTGTAGTTGAGACCATGTGTTCTAATAAACAGTTTGTATCCTTTCAAGTCTTTCAATCATAGGCTTCCTATAAGGGCTGCAAACACATATGCCATATTCGAGGATGGATCTAACATAGATTTTATGGGCTTCGAAGGAAGTATATGTATCTTTTGATCATAGAGTTTTTTTTAAAGTTTTTTTTTAGTTTTACGGAGATAGAGCTTGCGTTCAGTCATTGCAGCCACCTGACAATAGTGCTCGTCAAAGGAAAGCCTACGGTCGAAAAGAAAACCTAGGTCTTTAACTTTTTTCACGTAACGGATGATTTCACCCAAAAATGGCCGAGCAACGGAAAAACGGATAATAAGCAATCAAACATTTACCAATAACAGACTGGGAAATATAGTAGTATACATGTCAGACGTTTAATAAGCCACTCTTTATTGCTGTTTTCCAACTATCAACCACACACACGCACACAAACCGTTACGAAGCTCATCGAAGTATCGCGAGAGTACGAGCTTCCGCTGTGCCATACGTTCATCGACCTGAGGAATACATTCGTCCACCTACGCTTCGCCAACGACGTCGTTCCTATATGTATTCTGATGCCCCATTCTCGCTCAACGGAACAAACATCTCCGGATGCTTCAGCTACGTGGATCTAGATCGCGAAGTCAACATGGCCAACGTCCTACCGCCAGAGCTGGACAGGAGGAAACGAGCAGCTTGGGAGGCTTTCAAGCGCGTCGAAGAAGATGAACAACGTCCGACTCCGTTCCCACCTATTCGACTCTACTGTTCCTCCTGCGCTAACATACGCCTCAGAGACATGTGCCATACGAAAGCAGAATGAAAACGCAATCACCGTCGCGAAGTAAGGAATAGAGAGGGCTATGCTCGAAGTGAAACGACTCACGCAAGTGAGAGAAGGCCTCCGGAGTTCCGAGCTTCGCCCACGCTCGAAGATCAAAGACGCTGTCGCATGGGCCAAGCCGTCGAAGATTAGGTGGATCGGCGATGTAATGCGCTTCGCAGATACTCGCTGGACAAGGGCCGTTACCGACTGGATTCCGCCTGATGTCAATAGAACACTACGACGCCACCAACACGTTGGTCGGGCTTCTTCGTGAAAGCCGTGAACGAACGATATGACACTCTCCGTGTCCCTCGAGCGAGGAGGATCCATTGGAGCAGAGGGCACGCGACAGGGACGAATGGAGACGCTGCTGGCGCTCGCTAGAGCAATCCGATGATCAACGGGACGACAAGTGATAGCTTCAGAACGTGTTCTTCTACAACTGACCTGAGACCTCTGCAGCTTTGATCAGGTGCACCACCTGAAGTCGATCGCGCAACTTAAACTTTCGGCTCGCCAAGGCTTTTGAAACTGCCACGCGGTAATTTTGCTACGTGACGTGGTGAACGGCGTCAAACTTGGATAATTAAACCCTTTATTTAATGAATATATTTAATAAATACACCATACACGAATTAACGGCATGAATCGATACCCAATGAATGATATGAGAAAAAGTGGATCTTGAAGAAATGTGAGAAGCAATAAATCGATCCCTTTGACTGGGCGATGCTGGTTTATATCACGACGCCCTTTCTTTCTTCTCCGTCACATAATCCTATGCCTAAATAACACAACAACAACATACCAGTGAAATTTATTTATTTATTTATTCTATACGTCAAGGAGACGTGCACTAAATTCAAGGAAATGAAGCAGAAACAACCATGTGCAGAAAAAGAGGATGAAGAAGAAAGCGTGAGTAAAAAAAACGATAGTAAAGAAATGGCAGTGACGATTCTTCAGTAACCAAATAGAAAATATTGTACGTTAGAGACTCACCCACGTAGGTCCCTGGTAGCATGTAATTTTAAGACGGGCTATGATAGTCAAGAAAATGGGCAGACATCACTGCGTGCCAACGAGGTTGTTTGTCCGCGTCAGCCAGCTATGACGCCCCTGTGGTAGTTGCCGGAACTTCGGCACATGGGTACGCTGGCCGCCCCATGGGACCGACAACTAGGGCAAACCACCTGTGGCACGCGAAGCAAAAATTGTGAAGTAATTTTAGATAAAGGAGGATGTATTACTAAAAGTACAGTCTAGGATGAAACCTAGGGACCCACATGAATGAGTGACAAAAAAGGATATCAAGAAAAAAAAGCTGAAGAGAAGTCACCGCACGCACTACGCACGCACTACAGAAGAAAGGTTATATATAAAACTAATAATCTCGTCAGCAACGAAAAAACCATCAGCACGTTCAAGATCACAGAGGAGCAGGAACCATAACGTGGCTAAGCGGTGCAAGGTCACGAGTAGCGAGAAAGCATCATCGAGAATCGGAAATCCCTAACACCTGCAAAACAATGATTTTTTTTTCAAACGTTTCTTAAAAAGACGGCTGTTTACAGAGTTCAAAACCTCAACCGGCAAACGTCTAAGCCATCTTGCCACCCGAAAGAAAAGGCAATTGAATAACTGCGTGTAATTCTTCTTTTGAATCGGGAGGTAGTGAAGGTTGAATGAACCAGCTCTTAAGCCACAAGGTCTAAAAATCCAGTACTTGCTGGCCCGGAGTTTCAGCTCTCCACGAAGTAGTTTAAAGCAAAAAGTCAAATCAAAAATAATCCTTCTGTTCAATAAAGATCTTAATCCTAGCAGTTTCCGACGTTCATCGTAACTGGGTAGATCCCTCCAAGAAACTCCTTGATGCAATCGAGAATATACAAGTCTAGTGAAGGTTTTCTGAACCATTTCGAGTTTAGTTATGTGTTTTCTGGCCATGGGGCTCCATATCTGAGAGCAGTACTCTAAATGAGGAAGGACGTATGCTTTGTACAATTTAACGAGAATCTTGGGATTGTCACTGCACACATTACGAAAAATGGAGTAGAGGCTTTCTGTGTAGCCTTTTCAATGTGGTGTGAAAAATCAAGCCTGGAGTCTACGATTACACCAAGGTCTTTCACTGTCTCACAGTTGCTTAACGGCACATCACCGATGGTGTAACGACCGGCTTGCCCTTCCCCTATGTGGAGCACGGAACACTTTTCTGGATTAATTGCCAAATTGAATTCCGACGCCCAGTGGCATATGTTCGTCAAAGCAATGTTCAAAGCTGAACATGTTTCACCACATCCTTCTCGACCGTAAATACCATACAACTTGATGCCATCAGCATAAGCTTGAACCTTGACATTAACAGACCTCGCTATGACATCAAAAACATCGGCCGTGTACAAGAGGAAGAGAAGAGGTGACAATACTCCACCTTGAGGCACTCCACTAGTGCACATACTCGTATCAGAATACTCAACCCCTACTCGAACAGTCATAAGTCTGTTCTCCAAATAAGAGGCGAACCATTTTAGAAGGTCCACTGACACCCAAGCAATGCAGTTTATCGAGCAATTTCGAATGAGAAACTTTGTCGAAGGCTTTAGACAAGTCTATGTAAACAACATCTATCATTTTGCCTTGGTTTAGAGCTACCCTCCAATCAAACAAGCTGTCTGCAAGATTTGTAGCAGTTGAAAGTCCAGGAACAAAACCATGTTGCCCATGTGGAATAGCATGAATTCTTTCCAACCAAGTCAAAAATTTATCTCTGATAATTTTTCCATAACTTTAATTGGGGTAGGTGTTATGCTGATAGGACGAAACTGAGATACAGACTGAGGAGCTTCAACTTTTGGAATAGCTGTCACTATTGCGTGTTTCCATGCCCGCGGAACCTCTCCTAGCATCATGGAAATGTTGAAGATCATCGCGAGAGGTTTAGATAACTCACGGGCGCATTTCCTGAAAATAATAGGAGGAATTCCATCAGACGGTTCAGTAGTAGAAGGTTTCAAATTCCTAAGAACTTTGTAAACGCCATCAGGATGAAAGAAAACGCTGGTAAAGGTGCGCACTGCTTCTGCACCATCTCTGCCAACATATAAACTTTCAGCCGCTGCAGAGGAACCGTCATTAGAAAAAACGCCAGCGAAAAAACTGCCTAAAGCGACTGCTTTCATCTTGTCGCAAGAGCACATTTTACCATTGATGTCGGTAAAGGCTGGAAGAGCTCCGGTCGACTTGAGCTTGCTACGTACCAATCGATTAAGTTGATTCATCGATGCTTTCCTGGCTAGTTTCCGCTCATGATTAGCCCAAAAATTTTTCAGGTGATAATCAATATTGGCACAAACATTTTTGTAGGAAGTACTATTTAAAGGATTTGCTGTTCTTCGAAATAGTCGCTCTTTTTGAGCCAGTAAATTGACAATGTGTCGGGGGAGGCTTGGACTGAATGATTTCCTACTTTTGAAAGGAACGAACTGAGCCAGGTTTTTGTAAACAACGCGGCAGAATCTTTGATATACATCATCTGTTGTCGTATAGTGGTCGAATACATTGAACCAGTTCACTTCCGAAAGATTTTGCCTAAGCGAGACAAAATCAGTGGAATGAAAGTCAGGAGTTGGTATAGAAATACTTGGTAAGAGCGATAAACGTAAATCAAACTGTACGATGCAGTGGTCAGAGCTGGCTAGTGGTGGCAAAGTATGTACGTCGGTAACTATAGGGGAAGTTGATAGAATCACATCCAAAATGCTGTTTCCATGTGTAGCCTCAGTGACAAATTGTGTGAAACCCGCTTCCTGGAAGAACGAGACGAATTTAACCTACTCAGTACATCAGAGTCCTTCGAGAGCTGTACAGTGGATTCACGACCAAGATCTCTCCATTCTACAACGACGTCGTCATCGACGTAAGGAGAGGGGTTCGGCAAGGGGATACCATATCCCCGAAGCTCTTCAGCGCCACCCTCGAAAACGTCATGCGCGAACTAGAATGGGGAGACATGGGAGTGAAGGTCGACGGCCAGCAGCTGCACCATCTTCGTTTCGCTGACGACATCGTGCTCATAACACCGAGCATCAGCCAGGCGGAGCGAATGCTGGCCGACTTCGATCGTGTATGTGGGAATGTTGGACTGCAGCTGAATCTTACGAAGACGATGTTCATGAGGAACGGACAAGTTTCTGATGCCCCATTCTCGCTCAACGGAACGAACATCTCCGATTGCTTCAGCTACGTGTATCTGGGTCGCGAAGTCAATATGGCCAACGACCTAGCGCCGGAGCTGAGCAGGAGGAAACGAGCGGCTTGGGGAGCTTTCAAGAGCGTCGAAGAAGTCGCGAAGAAGACGAAGAACGTCCGACTCCGTGCCCACCTATTCGACTCTACCGTTCTTCCTGCCCTAACATACGTCTCAGAGACCTGGGCTATACGAAAGCAGGATGAACACGCGATCAGCGTCGCGCAGCGTGGAATCGAGAGGACGATGCTCGGAGTGACACGACTCACGCAAGTGAGAGAAGGCCTCCGGAGTTCCGAGCTTCGCCGACGTTCGAAGATCAGAGACGCTGTCGCGTGGGCCAAGTTGTCGAAAATTAGGTGGGCCGGCCACGTAATGCGCTTCGCAGACACCAGTAGAAGAATGGCTGCAATAGCCAGTAGGTGAAGGATGAGAAGACTAAGCTATCGTTCAGGACAGGTCAAACAGATTCTTTTGAGAGGCGGCAGGGGCGACTTTTGACCATCGATCGAGGACATGGGCAAGGGTATTTAAACGGTCTGCCGCCGAACGCCTGGTCTCGTCTTCTTCGCCCGTCCCGCTCGCTTGGCAGACACTGTGGTCTGCACTTCCCCACTCCTCATCTTCCTGCATTCTTAATTTTGTATCCATTGCCTGTTTGTATTGTTTTTTCGCAATAAATAATATTGTTCCACTGTTGTGCTGCAGCTAGGCCGGCAGGCGATTACTTGGGGGCCAATCCGTCCTAGTTAGCAGGCACACGAGCGCAGGTCACCCCCGTTGTGCAAGAATAATTTTTTCAAATAAGGAGTCCCAGTGACTCAGAAAGTAGTGTGGGAAGTCGGACTCAGCTCCGAGCTGAACTAGGAGAGCATTGTGAGATCCTTGTGGTCCTCACTGATAACGAGCCGACAAATCTAGTACGCAGGATCTGTGTGATCCCAGACTGATAGAATTTCCGGATCTGTGTGATCCCAGCTCCGTGCGATATCTGGATCTCTGTGATCCCAGCCCAGTGTGATTCCTGGTTTTGGTGGATAGTTCCATGGAAATAGTACAGCGCGCCCTCAACATGATAAGCATAGAGTGCGAAGAGCAACTAAAGAAAACAATACGCGCAGGAGACAGTAATAGAGATTGCATTTCGGATGCAGTAAGGAAACAAACGGAGGTTGCAAAATTAACCATCCGAACAACTTTGATAGAGGCACTGCGCAAAACAAGAAAAGGGGAGGCTGATCCGCTCATGACACAGCTTTTACGGTGCGCTAATATTACAAATCAAGCGTTCGATCAAACGGCGCCGGTGGTGTAATGGCGTAGAGCATTCCCGCCCGGTTAGAGGGAGGTGCGGGTTCGAGTCCCGCCTGGCGCTAGAAGTTTTGATCGCAACAAAACATCGTTATGACAGCTCACAACCTCGATACCAGCCACTTGAGGCTTAATGAAACTGATTTGAATATTACAAATGTTTCGCAGCTCGAGCGCTGTTTTGATGACAATTTAGAGCGCCGTCAGGTTCTTCTAGGGCTGCAAGAAGCGATGGTATGTAATGAAAATGAAATAGTCTCAAGGGTAAGAGAAATGATTGTCAATGAGCGGGAATACAAAGCCAAAAATGGAGAATTAGAAAGTGAAATTGAAAGGCTGAAGTTACAGGTGGCATCGTTGTCGATTACGCAGAGGACGCCAGAAGAGCGCCACGTAACTTTACCTGGTGAGTGTCAAGCTAGCTTACCTAAGCAAAGCTGGGCAAGATATGCAACCATTGGCAACAGTGCACAACAAGACCAATTTCAGCCGGTCTGCCCAGGGCCATCGAGGACATTCCAGCCGATGTCCTGCTCGCCTACGCAAGGAGTCGAATGGAGGCCCAAACTGCCGGAGGAATGCCAATCAGTCACAGGGACGAGATAAATCGAGATAACTCGTGTGTGGATCCTTCGCTGATTGACCTAATGCGAACACAGGCATTACCTGAAGTCCATCCATTCTCAGGGAAACCTCATGAGAGTTTCAAGCGCTTTTTGCGATCTTTTCTAGTGAAGTATCCTCGTTCTCAGTGGCCAGATAGGGACTTGATCCATTTGTTGGAAGGTTTCCTGAGAAGGGATGCACTTACAGTGTTTGAGACTATCCCAGCTTATATCAAAGAGAGCACTTTTGACGAAATGGTAGAGATTATGGGAAAGCGCATGCAAGAAGATAGAAATGGAGCTTGCGTAAAAGCCTTGAACTCTCTACGTACGCTCACAATAAGAGACGGTCAGTCCGTCGCAGATTTCTGTCTTGTGTTAGAGAAATTAGCTGATAAAGCTTTCCAAAACATGCCTGCGTGCGCCGCATCTTTACAGAAAGCGGAGATACTGTTTAGGCAGCTTTCAAAGTGGAGTGGTAGTTACTGTTTAGCCGAAGCGCTTGAAACCTCAGAAAGAAGTGAAGCGTACGAGAAAGTCAAGGAAGTTGCGCTACGACTTGAGAGGAGTCGTCAACTAGCTAGTGATTTCTGCACTGTAAGGTCAACAAACAAGCAGTTTAAACATAGAGAGAGAGGTGATAATGCAAAAGGCCAGGTAGATGACCGTAAAGAAGGCAGAAATGAGAACGTAGATAAAGTAGATGGAGGAACCTCTCACTCGGTGGTGCGAGAAAGACATGTGCCCGAAAGAGCAGTTTCACCCAAATCTCAGGGTAATCAAAAATGTTACACCTGCGGAAAGTATGGCCACAAAGCTAACCTGTGTCGGGAGAACACACGGCACAAGACTGAGTCAAACGAAGTCAGTACCCGCAGAGCATCAGCGTTCACAACGTTGGTCGAGTCATGGGCCTGTTCCAAAGAAAGTTCCTCCGTGGGCGTACACAAATTGTTCGGGAAAAAATCTGTAGAGACTGTGCAGTTGCTATCTATTGAAGCGAAGGCACTTCTAGATACGGGTTCTGAGACATCGATAGTTCCCTTGAAGCTGTTCAAACGAGCATTAGAGCAAGGTATCGACCTGGACGCCTTTGTGGTGCGCATTGAAGCTCCGGAGGCGAAGATAAGGGATGCATCTGGAAATACCATGGATTTCCTAGATACCATTAGACTGGAAATCGTCTTCAGAGGAGTCTCCAAACTCATTTCATGCTATGTGGGAAAAGGTTTGGAAGATTTGATTATACTAGATACCAATGCGCTCGAAGCGTTTGGTTTGCAACTGGCGCAGGATCCAGGGTTCAGACAAGATGAAAATAAAACCAGGGAAAACTTTTCCGCACTGGAAAAGAATGCACTCGTTAAGGAAAGAGTCTACATACCACCTGGCAGCACACGTTCAGTGACCTTAACGTGCGCAAGTGCCCAGCAAGTGTCAGTCTTGTGCTCCAACACTCCTTTCATAAGCGACGGCTTGTGTATGGGATCCGAGAAAGGAGAATGTGAGGTACCAGTGTTTAATAGGTCAGAAGAGCCTGTAGTTTTCCATAGCGGCGAAGCGGTGGGAGCATGGACAACTGATCAGTGGATATCTCCTAGAGACGTGGAGGTGTCTTCGGATATGCTAGATATGACACCGCCGCTTCAAGAAATATCAGGTTCGGAACGCACTGCAGCCTTACTCGCAGCAATACCAAATGGAGTACACCTGAGCAAGGATATGAAGATGCTTTTGAACGAGTATAGTGACGTGTTCGCTATACGCGACAACGAGCTTTCGCAAACAGATCTGGTATTACACGAAATCGAAACAGGAAGCAGCAAGCCAATAAAGCAGAAGACTCGCCCAGTGCCTATAGCAGCTCGAAAACAGTTCAAGGGTATGACAAAGGGATTGCTAGATCGAGGCATAATCGAGAAAAGCACCTCCGACTGGGCATCTCCAGTGGTCCTCGTCAAAAAGAAGGATGGATCCCTGCGACTTTGTATTGACTACAGGGAATTGAACAAGGCTACGCAGCAGGATTCGTACCCGCTGCCGACGATAGACTCACTGCTTCAAAGCCTGTCTGGAAAGAAGTTCTTCTCCACTTTAGACTTGCACTCAGGCTACTGGCAAATCAAGCTTTCAGAGGATGCAAAAAGGAAAAGCGCTTTCACCACAAGCGAAGGTCTATTCCAATTCGCAGTACTACCTTTCGGCTTGTCAACAAGTCCGGCACTTTTCCAACGCATGATGGACACGGTTCTAGAGGAGCTACAGATAAAAGATGATGAAGTATTCGTGTACATCGACGATATTTTAGTTGCTACCGGAACTGAAGAGCGGCACTACCAAGTATTAAGAATGGTCTTTGATGCCATGAAAAAAGCCAGCTTACGTCTCAAACCTCAGAAATGTGAATTTCTGAGGGATCACGTGGCATTCTTAGGCCACATTGTCGATAAAAATGGAGTGCATACAGACCCAGAGAAGGTAAAAAGGATCTTGGAGTACCCGGAACCAAAGTCTATCGCTGAACTACGAACGTTCCTGGGTATGGCCGCATACTACCGCAAGTTCATACTGGGCTTTTCCAAGATTGCGAAGAATCTTTACAAGCTCACAAGTCCGAAGGAGAAATGGATGTGGTCCAGCTCAGAAAAGGATGCTTTCGAGAAGCTTAAACATGCTATGTCAGAGACACCTGTTCTGGCCCAACCTGACATAAAAGCGGCACAAGACGGGTCAAAGCCTTTTCTCATTTACACTGACGCATCCAAAGGTCTGGGAGCTGTACTCGCTCAGAAATCGGACGACGAAATGATTCACCCTATTTATTTTGCCTCTAAAGTCTTGTCAAAGGCTGAGAGAAATTACCATATAACTGACCTAGAGGCGTTAGCAGTGGTATTTGCCGTGAAGAAATTCCACTTCTTCATTTACGGCCTCAAGACAATTGTTCGAACAGATCACCAACCTCTAACGAGTCTTTTTAAAAGGACTGCAGTCTCAACTAGAGTGCTCCGATGGGCACTCGAACTGCAAAATTATAGACTACAAATTGAATATGTACAAGGAAAGGCAAATGTGGTCGCTGAAGCTCTCTCAAGAGGAGTGGCCCAATGCACGGAAGATCCCGCAGTTTGTGAGGAGAACGAAGCGGTCATTTCAACGGTAGAAAACGAGAATCCGGATTGGCTAGACGAGCTTAAAGGCGACGATTTGTACAAAGACATTATTCTGAACGTCATCGAGCGAGACGAAGACAAAGAGGTCCGCTTAAGAGGGTGTCGAAGAAAGTTCACAACTGCAGACTTTCTGATTAAAGACGGTTTCCTCTATCTGATCATGGACAGCAACGCCCTTAAGGTGGTGCCAAAGTCCCAACGGAAGGAAATCTTCATGGAGTTTCATGCAGGGACATTGGCAGAACACTTGAATGCTCGCAAGCTCACGAGGATGCTAAAGAAAACAGTGTTCTGGGAAAATATGGAGAGAGATGTGACGAAGTGGTGTAGAGAGTGCAAGGAATGTTTTCCCACGAACGTTCATGAGAGCTATAAACCACCACTGAAGCCTTTCGTCACAACGCACCCGTACGAATTAGTAGGAATAGATCTAGTCGAATTGGGAATGACAGAACAAGGAAATAAATACGCCTTGGTGGTAATCGACCACTTCACTAAATTTGCAGGCGCTTACCCCATCCCTGACAAGTCAGCTAGAACGGTCGCAAAGAGTCTGTTCGAGCGATGGGTGTGTGACGGTTGTAGGTGGCCTAAAGCCCTTCACTCCGACCAAG
Organism: Heligmosomoides polygyrus polygyrus; assembly: GCA_947396885.1. Classification (NCBI taxonomy): domain Eukaryota; kingdom Metazoa; phylum Nematoda; class Chromadorea; order Rhabditida; family Heligmosomidae; genus Heligmosomoides; species Heligmosomoides polygyrus. The sequence continues at coordinate 85,275,352 of OX377206.1, forward strand.
GCCCAGAGTTTGTGAACGGTGTGCTTACGGAACTGTGTGAACTCACAGGAATTCAGCAATCGCTTACAAAGGGACATATTCCGAGAGAAAATGGAATAACGGAAAGGGTAATAGGCACCATAACAAGATTGCTTAAAAAGAAAACCAGGATCCCCGCGCAGTGGGACGTACTGTTACCGATGGTAGTGTTCGCGTACAATTCATCACCACATACAGCGACAGGTGATAGTCCATTTTATCTGCTCCACGCGTTCGATCCACACTTTCCATCCAAAACGATACCAGCAGAGAAGCTTACATTCAACTACATCGATTATGACGTCTATAAATACGAGCTGTTGGCAAGCATACAGCTGGCACAAGATTCTGCAATTGAGCTAAACGAAGAGTACAGAAACCAAATGAAGCGTTCTTACGATAAAAGGGTGCACTCAAGCTCAGCGTTAGTGCCGCAAGTAGGTGATCGCGTGTATTTAAAACTTCCTCGTGAAAAGAGTGCAGCCAAGTACCCGAAGCTGACAACAGACTGGGGTGAACCATATAGAGTAGTTGAATCCAGTGAAAACTCGGCATTAATTACTAGTATAAGCGATAATCAAGAACCACTGAGGGTTCAACGTGATATGTTGATAAAGCTGCCACCCGAAATAGATAATGAACCTATAAGCAGTAACACCAGAATTGCTGACAAGTTACGTGAAGCTCGCCTTCGGTGGTACGGTCACGTTCTTCGAGCTAGTGGTGACACTGTTAGGAAGATTGGCCTTAACATAGATGTGCCCGGAAGACGGCCTAAAGGGCGGCCGAAGCAGCGATGGCTTGATACGTTGCATGTGGACCTAAAGGTTGCTGGTATCCATCCCGATCAAGCATTTGATCGCGTAAAGTGGCGTCACCACACCAGAATAGCGGACCCCGCCTCGAAGCGGGATAAACGCTGAAGAAGAAGAAGAAGAAGCAGTAACACCAGAAGAGTAAAACGGTCAGCCAAACAAAGCCTTTGTTGCAGAGCTACACCTGACGGTCGCGACACGAGTGAATTGGGCATCTTCTTCACATGTTCTGGTACTGGATTCGACCCAAAACGGAACTACAACTTCCAGTGTGCCGTTCGCGGAATGACGTTGGGAGATGTCATACCTAGTGTCGATCATAGTATTGCGAATGTCAAGTTCAACAGCATCTATCAACCGGCCCGCCTCCTGGCTATATACGAACATGAGAGCCAGCCTGACCCTTGCCGCTTCCTGATGAACGACCTCAATTACAATCTGGTGACTTTTGAAAGCGCTCAAAAAGCGTATACATTCTATAAAGCCAATTGTGCCCATGTATTTCGCGCTCTCATGCAGCATGATGGGAACCCTGTGCAGCTGCTCCACGACGGAAACGTTGGCATCGCAGTAAACCAGCTGAACGACGTGATGAACTCTGGGATACGGTTCGCCTGTACGCATTCATGGAACGACGTCAAAATCGAAGGAGCAAATCGACCGGTTTTGATAATCGTCCCAGAAGGATTCCGGAGCATCGCGGATTTCTACGAGTCGTCAGACGTCAGATTCCTCGTTTACGTCAACCTCACGGACATACCTGCACTTCTCAACAGTAACTCGGGAAGGGCCTGCATCTTCGTCGGGCCGACAACAAAGCTCAGGATGGAAAAAGCCGTGAGGCTCAAACTCTGCATTCCGCTGGGAATGTTGGTGCGGAATGGCACCAAACTAATTGCAGTCGCGCCACCTCGTGGAGACGAAGCCTGGGATACGAACAGAATGAACTTCGTCGACGTCCTTAATGTCGTGAAGGACACATCAGCTCTAGCGAAAACCCTGGTGATCAACAAGATTCCTGCGATCCTGAGTACAGAAGAACCGTGTATGAGTGTCGGAAAGCGCACGCGATCCACTGCCGAAGGAGTCTACTACAAGGGAGTCATCAAAGACTTTGTAACGGCATTGAAGGAATATGTCCAAAACGACGTCAATTTCGAACTCGTGGAAAAAGAAACTGCAGGAGGAGCGCCGCACGAAACCAGCGTCAGCCACACAACCGCACGACAGGTGATGAGGAACACCACAAATCAGGCGCGGGGAAATCACCAAGGGCGGGGTCCATACCCACATTCCCACTACAGGTGCTCGCATTCATACGCTCCATACTCTGTTGTGCCTAGAGGTCGTTGCTCAGGCCGTCGCGGTGGCAAACCGTACCATAAATAAAAATGGCTGACGGGATAGACCGATAACGTAAATGCAAGTAAAAGACTGGGTCTTCTATTACCATCACCTAATATCGTACCAATCGCATGTAAAAAAAAACTAGTTCTTTGGTTATCATATATGTATATCACCCGCTGATATCGAACTAATCGAGTGGCAGGGACGCCACTTCCCCAGAGGGCCCGCAAGTAGAAGAATGGCTGCAATAGCCAGTAGGTGAAAGATGAGAAGACTAAGCTATCGTTTAGGACAGGTCAAACAGATTCTTTTGAGTAGCGGCAGGGGCGACTTTTGACCATCGATCGAGGACATGGGCAAGGGTATTTAAACGGTCTGCCGCCGAACGCCTGGTCTCGTCTTCTTCGCCCGTCCCGCTCGCTTGGCAGACACTGTGGTCTGCACTTCCCCACTCCTCATCTTCCTGCATTCTTAATTTTGTATCCATTGCCTGTTTGTATTATTTTTTCGTAATAAATAATATTGTTCCACTCTTGTACTGCAGCTAGGCCGGCAGGCGATTACTCACCCGCTGGACGAGAACCGTTACCGACTGGATTCCGCGGGATGTCAAGAGAACACCGGGACGCCCATCAACGCGTTGGTCGGACTTCTTCGTGAAAGCCCCGAACGACCGATATGACGCTCTTCGTGTCCCTCGAGCGAGGAGGATCCATTGGACCACTCTGGCACGCGAGAGGGACGAATGGAGATGCTGCTGGCGCCCGCTCGAGCAAGTCGATGGTCAACAGGACGACAGGTGATACAGGTGATACTAATGTTTTGGATTTCAGAGACGTCTTCTTTTCCTAGGCATGCAGTGACATATCGCTGCCTTTTTGTGTTATTTTTATCAGAGTATTCGTTATCAGAAACTCTTGTGCTATTACTCAGACTCAAAAACGAGACGAACTTTCGGAAAGCCTTTTCGAAAACAGAGGTCGAAAAAAGCAGCAAGAGAAAATTCCGAGACTCTCACCGAAAGTATCGAGTGTGCATGCGAATACACGCAATGAAATACATCTTTGCGAGGCCATCAAACGCGATCAAGTAGTGGCAGCTAGTAGTTTTAGCTACTAGCATAAAAAGCAGTGGCGCTCGAACCTTTACGACCCTTGCCCTAATAGTGCTATCATATATTACTACATGCTTTGCTGTCTTTGTGGGTTTTCGAATGAGATTCCTTTCAGTGTGTAGTATAGTCGTGCTCCCAATTTTTTTCAAATATTCGAATGGTTTCGAATGCTCATGAATTTCAACGATTGCGAGCTGCTTTCTGTGCCTGGTGAAGTTTGAAAAGCATATCAATAATAGTGCAGACTGCGAAAAGCATTCTCTATTATGCATTTGATTTGTAGAAACATAGAATGCAATGACAGCTCCGTACTGATTAGTTTATATAAGACTTATGTAATCTTAATATTGGAATACTGTCCGCAGGTTTGGAGTCCTTCGTCGAAAAGCTCCAGACCAAAATTGAGAAGGTTCAGAAGTCTTTCACTAGGATTCTATTTTGCAGATGTGTATCAAGTTCGGGTGATGTGACGGCAATCCCAAATTATCAAGAGAGACAAACTTTTTAACCTTAAAAGTCCTCTTTACAGACGCGTATTCAACGAATTAGTTTTTTGCTTCAAGGTCCTTAAAGGAGAGTCTCGACTTAGACCCTGTACGTATTGGATCTTTTTGCCTACATTAGGTCATCGTAATAGTTACCGCTTCCAGTATCCCACTATTAAAAGAAAAAATCGTGAAAAAGTGTCTAACTCTCTTTTTTTACCGAGGTGCTCGTTGGATACAAATGTTACCTCCAGGCCTTTCAGAGTTACCCAATACTTTGTTTTTCGAAAAAGGTTGAGGAAAGTAGACCTAATTTCAACACTACACCTCACTGATATCACCTAAGGGCAACATTGCAGTCCTTCCTTCTCCTTAGCCTCTAATTCATAACTCTGTCATGCCTTGATATCACACAAGTAAACATGTTGCTTTGGTGTATTTGTACTCTCACGTTATTTGTTTCTAATTCATGTTCTTATTTATTTCTATTTTTGTACTCAAAATTTTCCGTTTTTTCTTTTTCTTTCCTGCCCACCTTTGTTGCTTTCATCTTTTTCTTTCATGGCAGTTTCTGTTTGCTCTCCTCTCTAACTCTAGGATATCTCGCTTTCTTCCCTCTTCCTACACCACACGTTACGCGGGTGTTGATGGAGCGGTGGAGTTGATGCACCTACTAAGTTGGTATCCGGAGCCGTCTTCGATTACGACTTGCAGTAGTTGGCGGGCCACTGCTCTTCTCCATCAATAGCTCCACAAATCAACCCTCAATCCCCATTTTTTCATCAGCCTCCCCTTTTCTTGTTTTGCGCAGTGCCTCTATCAAAGTTGTTCGGATGGTTAATTTTGCAACCTCCGTTTGTTTCCTTACTGCATCCGAAATGCAATCTCTATTACTGTCTCCTGCGCGCATTGTTTTCTTTAGTTGCTCTTCGCACTCTATGCTTATCATGTTGAGGGCGCGCTGTACTATTTTCATGGAACTATCCACCAAAACCTTTATGTCATTGCTCACCTCTGACTCGATGAGCGGCTCCTCCTGCCTCGCATCTCCAGCATCGTTCTCGTCCAGGAGCATTTCTTCCGTATATTCGGTGTGCTCCATGATTGTCCTGGAACAGTTCGTTTGAGGCTATATGTCTCAAAAGATTCGAAAATATATGCCGACGAGCGGACCGAACGAACGAGAGATGCAGTGAGAGAACTTTTCCCTTACCACTTAGATGTGGCACCTGCAGTGGTCTTTGTTGATGTAACTATTTTATCTTGCCTAGGATTTCTTAGATTCACTACAGCTAACCCTTGCCTTATACAAAGTAGGGTTGGTGCGGTTGGTGGGTATTGCACTAATCTGGGATCACACCGATCCAGAAATCAGAGTAGGCTGGGATCACACAGATCCAGGAATCACACTGGGCTGGGATCACAGAGATCCAGATATCGCACGGAGCTGGGATCACACAGATCCGGAAATTCTATCAGTCTGGGATCACACAGATCCTGCGTAGTAGATTTGTCGGCTCGTTATCAGTGAGGACCACAGGGATCTCACAATGCTCTCCTAGTTCAGCTCGGAGCTGAGTCCGACTTCCCACACTACTTTCTGAGTCACTGGGACTCCTTATTTGAAAAAATTATTCTTGCACAACGGGGGTGACCTGCGCTCGTGTGCCTGCTAACTAGGACGGATTGGCCCCCAAGTAATCGCCTGCCGGCCTAGCTGCAGCACAACAGTGGAACAATATTATTTATTGCGAAAAAACAATACAAACAGGCAATGGATACAAAATTAAGAATGCAGGAAGATGAGGAGTGGGGAAGTGCAGACCACAGTGTCTGCCAAGCGAGCGGGACGGGCGAAGAAGACGAGACCAGGCGTTCGGCGGCAGACCGTTTAAATACCCTTGCCCATGTCCTCGATCGATGGTCAAAAGTCGCCCCTGCCGCCTCTCAAAAGAATCTGTTTGACCTGTCCTGAACGATAGCTTAGTCTTCTCATCCTTCACCTACTGGCTGTTGCAGCCATTCTTCTACTGGTGTCTGCGAAGCGCATTACGTGGCCGGCCCACCTAATTTTCGACAACTTGGCCCACGCGACAGCGTCTCTGATCTTCGAACGTCGGCGAAGCTCGGAACTCCGGAGGCCTTCTCTCACTTGCGTGAGTCGTGTCACTCCGAGCATCGTCCTCTCGATTCCACGCTGCGCGACGCTGATCGCGTGTTCATCCTGCTTTCGTATAGCCCAGGTCTCTGAGACGTATGTTAGGGCAGGAAGAACGGTAGAGTCGAATAGGTGGGCACGGAGTCGGACGTTCTTCGTCTTCTTCGCGACTTCTTCGACGCTCTTGAAAGCTCCCCAAGCCGCTCGTTTCCTCCTGCTCAGCTCCGGCGCTAGGTCGTTGGCCATATTGACTTCGCGACCCAGATACACGTAGCTGAAGCATTCGGAGATGTTCGTTCCGTTGAGCGAGAATGGGGCATCAGAAACTTGTCCGTTCCTCATGAACATCGTCTTCGTAAGATTCAGCTGCAGTCCAACATTCCCACATACACGATCGAAGTCGGCCAGCATTCGCTCCGCCTGGCTGATGCTCGGTGTTATGAGCACGATGTCGTCAGCGAAACGAAGATGGTGCAGCTGCTGGCCGTCGACCTTCACTCCCATGTCTTCCCATTCTAGTTCGCGCATGACGTTTTCGAGGGTGGCGCTGAAGAGCTTCGGGGATATGGCATCCCCTTGCCGAACCCCTCTCCTTACGTCGATGACGACGTCGTTGTAGAATGGAGAGATCTTGGTCGTGAATCCACTGTACAGCTCTCGAAGGACTCTGATGTACTGAGTAGGAACGCCCTGAGTGAACAGGGCGTCGAGGACCGCTTCAGTCTCGATGGAGTCGAGTGCCTTCTTCAGGTCGATGAACGTAAGGCACAGCGGCAGCATATACTCTCGCGACACTTCGATGAGCTTCGTAATGGTGTGTATGTCGTGCTGAATCCTCTCCGAAACTCTCATGGCTGTCCTTCGTCCAGCTTTCTGCTGATCCTATTCAGGACGACTCGAGTGAACAGCTTATAGACCACGGACAGCAGGCAGATCGGGCGATAGTTGCCAATGTCGTGCACGTCTCCCTTCTTGTACAGCAAGACGGTCTTGCTGGTCTTCCACTGAGATGGAACCTTGCACTCCGACAGGTATCGTGTGAAGAGCCGCGCCAGGGTGTTGATGAGCGCTGACGGGAGGTTCTTCAGGTGTTCGGGTCTGATCCTGTCAGAGCCGGGTGCTGTACGTTTCTTCACCGACGAGATGGCGTGTCGGATCTCGGAAGGGAGAACAGAGGGAACGACGTATCCATCCTGCGGAAGATGGCATGGGGGCAGGTGGACGTGGCTATCGAAGAGATCGGAATAGAAGTGGATGAACTTCTCCATGGTCCTTCTGAAAGAGGTGACGGTTCCGTCACGACGTCGGAGAGCGGTCATCTTGGTCTTGAAGTTGGCGAAGTTTCGGCATGCATTGCGGATGCTCAACCCTGCCTCTGCAGCTTCAGCCAACACTTCCGCCCTTCTCTCCTTAAGATCCTCCTTTATCGCCGCTCTGCATAGCTTTGCAAGCTCGGACAACAGTTGTTAGTCGCCTGACGCTCGTGCTGCTCCACGCTGGCGTATGAGCTCGAGAGTTTACGGAGACATGCGTCTCTTGGTGGTCTTCAAGCTCTCGGCTCCCTTAGCACTATCGCGGAGATGGTGCACGAAGTCGTCGAATTCCTCGTCGATGTTGTCCATAACGGTGTCTTCCCAAAGGCCGGCAAAAGAGGTGTAGAGGTCCCAGTTGATGGTCGTTCTGGGATTCCTCTTCTTGAAGTTCGCGGCCTTCTCTCCTTGACGCGAAAAGCGAAACCTCGCGCGAAGGAGGCGGTGGTCCGATCCCGTGTAGAACTTGGGGACAACGGAGACGTCGGTCAGGCAATACTTGCGATTGAAGATGATGTAGTCGATCTCGTTGTGGAATTGGCCACCGGGAGATTCCCAGGTCCATCGTAGGGAGGGAGGCTTCTGGAACTGCGAGTTTCCATGGATGGTCTTGGTCGACATGATAAACTCAGACAGCCTTTCACCTTGCTCGTTCCACTCCAAACCGTGGGTTTCGATGTGAAGTTCTTCCGGCGACCTTCGCGGTCCGATCTTGGCGTTGAAGTCGCCGACGATCACCTTGTAGAAGGTGTGATCTTCCTTATAGAACTTCTCCAGCTCCACGTAGAAGGCTTCGACCTCTTCGTCGTCGTAGTCGGATGTTGGGGCATACGCGACGAATACGGTCAAAGCTGGCACAGAACCACATCGCTTCAGTCGCAGACGTCCGATTCGGCTTGTCAGAGACTCGTACGAAATGATGTTCATGGCCAAGTGCGTGTTGACGAGGACACCAACGCCGCCTACTCCCCTGCTGTCGCATATTCCGAGGAACAGTTCTTCTCCGGAGTCGTAAGCGGCGTGTAGGGGGTGGTGTCTTCTCGTCTCGGTCAGTCCGATGACGTCGTACTTGATCTTCCTGGCTTGCATCATCAGGTCCTCGACGGATGCTTCCGATGCAAGTGTGCGGGCGTTGTAAGTACAGATCGTCATCCTAGTCCTTCTCAATTTGCGCAGCCTGGTTAGGCCCTGAGATTTTAGCAGCCTCTCCGTACTCGTCCTTCCCATCGCTGCAGAAATGGGTGCTCTTTCGGGGTCAGGGGAATGAGGCCCTTTAGTGCTGCTGTGTTTGACTGGAATACAACACGGGTAGCTAGTCAGGCTCTGTCGTGCTGGCGAAGAACTCCGGGCAGCCAGCCAGACTGCCCGAAGGGACGGGGCGAGACTTTTGAGGCGGCCTCGAATTGCCTTACGATGTACTCCCAGTCTACCGAGTGCAAGCTTTTGGCCGCCGACACAGTCACAATCCGCGCAGTCACGGACACATCCGCGCACACTGTGCACGTACATGCCGCTCCCACGCACAAGGAACGCGTCGACTCGACACAGCAGGAGCAAGGAGTCCATCCCCTGCATCCCACCTGCGTCTCTGGGCAGTACACGGTCGCATTTGGTTCGCGTTTAATTCCCCTCTACACCACCCGGGGACGCGCCACGTGGCCCTGCGACAAGCGGCCCGAGATCCCTCTTAACAAGAGAGCCCGAAGGCTCTCTATCGAGGGAGATCCGTGGAAAACATTAGTACAACTAAAAAACTCAACAGTTATGGAAATGATGTGGCAGGCGGAATAAAATGTTGGGTTTCGAATATTTTTATTCTGGGCGAAAGTTCACACTTATTACCTGGCTTCTTGAAGTTGAACATTTGAATATTAGAAAACTTCCGGAAAACGGCCATTACGAATGACCCAATTACCCGGTGTTTCAAAATCGCTGTTATCCGAATCAGGCAATTATCAAATGAATTGGATACGGATCCATGTATACAGCTAGCACAGAGTAGTATCATGTCGCAGTGACCCTTTGGCATCACATGTTTATCATAGGAAGGAGCTTCGAATGCTGATTGTAGATATATGCTCCGTATCTGCAACGGGGGTGTAGCGCATATTGTTCCCTTACCAGTCTCCTAGAGCACTGCTATCACAACGGCTGCACTGAAGTATATTTTATCCGCTGAAATCACTGTTGTGAACACGACTACGATTTGGGTATTTTAAATGTAAAGGTGTGCGTAAAATACAGGGCAAGATATACCACTTTCACGTCAAAGTGGGCACCCTTCTAAACAAATCTAACGTTTCTGAAATCAAGCTGTACGTTTTCCAAATCGAAACAAGCTCCTTCCACATTAAACAGAGACTTGACAAAAGGATGATAAGGATCGAGGGCGGCGTTGCTCAATCAACCTCACCACGCATTCTACTTCTACGGGATGCCGTGGAGGCGACTTGAAGGCGTACTTGATCCATACAATGACTTGCGATGGCCAGCCGATGAACAAGTCAGCGCTTTATCCTTCCCAGGTAAGTTTGGTACCAATTCACCGGCACCGGAGGGATGGAAGGCTTGGTTGGCCTGGGCGGGGAAATCCGAACCAGGAACCTGGAACCGCGTTCGTGCGATAGCCGGCACCTCCTCCGACTGCGCTCCACCCGCCCTCCAGGAAAGGGTAGAATAATTTTTTGTTCAATGAAAACTTTAAATTGACTTTCTTTGAAGTTGACAATGTTTACAATGCTTCTATGCATGAGAAACAGAAGCATTACAAGCACTGATAACAGCAATGCCGAGGTTAACATTATTTGCAAATATTATACATAATAAAATATTGTTCAGAATTACATTTAAATATTGTAAAACACAATGCCGAGGTTTTAAGGCGAAAGTACATGGAGTTTCTTTAAAGTCAACCCACCTATCCAATATTTGAAATTTTTAAATTCTGTTCTTTTAAGAAAAAAATAATGGTTTAAAGCTTCGTGATAGTGGTATCTACACTATCGATCAAATAAAAGCTGCGACGAGCTTTTTGAGTGCATAGCGCGATCTGATTTCTTAATGCGCTATATGCTTGCTCGTTTGCTGTGCTTTAAGAAACATTTTATTTCATTATTTTTTCTCCAACAATGAAATTTTTATAAAACTGCTGCACTTGTCGGGGCAGGTGAACCAAACAATCTCAAAGAAAGTGATACCAAATTTTCCTTAAACAAAAAATTATTCTAACCATCTTGTTGAGCCTGTAGTTTAACCTGCCTGAAGGTTATTTCGACTTGGAAGAACGCGCTTTGATTTCAAAAGTCTTAAAGCTAATTTAAAAGAGTGCTCAACTTGATCTGAAAGTGTCCATTTCGACGTGAAAACGGTATAAAGAAATTGGAAGTCCTCCGATAGGGAGATGTGAGTAGTCTCACATTTTCACAGTTTCACATTTACTGCACCCCTGTTCCCGTATTGCGTTGAAATTTGAACACCTCTGATTTTCGCGCCAGCTCACTGCCTATCGTCACTTCATGCCCTGACGCGTCTCCTGTCGCAAACGAGTGCGCGTCGACTGCTGACTGTTGACTGTTGTTCAAATTTGTTCCGGGTTTTGTTTCATTCTGCCATACTTTTCTCATCACGCTCCCTAATTAGAAATGCTGTGGTTGTGCAGGTTCGGTTTTGAATACTTGATGTGCTTCGTGATGCAGCGTCTGCGATGTCGCGCGCGGACGGCCACCGATGTAAAATCGTGCCCATCCAGAGTCGGTGCCTCTTTGGGACTGTTTTTCTTTCCGCTTCCGCTTCGATTTCCGCTTTTTAAATGTGTCGTTAATTGTTTGGAGTTTGCTTTGATACATACTCCAGTTCCGTGCTTTAGTATATCATTACTTGCAAGCAGAAAGCACGTCTAGGAATAGTGCCTAGAAAGGGAAGGCATTCTTTCTAGGCATGCTGCATCAGAAAAGAACGCAGTAATTTGATATGTATTTCAGATGTAAATTCTTTCTATCCGAAAGTAAAGCGGATAGATGATGTTCGCACGAAAAGGAGAATTGATGTCATCATGGTGCTTGTTGGTAATAAGACATATATGGGAAACAAAAGGTACGAGTTTGCTCGGTGGCCACTTTGTGTTCTACTAAATTCGCTTTTTCAAAGCACGAACTATGGAGCATTGTCAACCGAAGAAGGTCAAAGTAAAGCAAATGAACTTAGCGTCATGTTTATTGAAACCTCTGCGAAGGCTGGGTACCATGCAAAACAGGTGTCAAAAGAATTTCTGTTTTGGTTACCAGTTTTTTCCGTTTTTTCCTTCTTAAAAACTTAGGTAGCAGCAGCTGTGCGTAGCTTAGAATCGGCGTCCCATTCAAAGAGCGCGTGTGCAGTCTGGACCCTGATCGGCTGGCATCTGTGCGGTCTGTGCGCTGCTTGGTTCTTATTGGCTGGCACGTTCCCACCTACCAATGCTGCTCACCTTCGCGACATGTACTGAATTCAGTACAAATACAAAAAGTGTCTCCGTTGTTAGGTGATTTTTCTTCTTCACTGCGAGTTTGCCCATGCCCCGAGAAGTGCTTTTAGGAGGATGTGATACATAATCTAAAAAAAAAAAAATTATGAAAATTGATTCTGCTAACCAGTGGGAGTCACCAGGGGTGGTATTGAAGTGTTTACTAAGAAATAACAAATAACAATTTTCAATCAAACTGGGATCCCTTGAAAGACTGCTTCCCATTTATCAGCTAGCTGGTCCATCCCACGGCTGTAGAATTCTTCTGCTTTTGGGGCTAAGAATCCTTGGAGGTGCATTTTGACCTGCTCCACATTAATAAATCGTGTTCCAACCAAGAAGTGCTGCAGCGAGCTAAAAAGGTGGTGTCACACGGCGCACAGCCTGTGCTGTGAGGTGGATGAGCTAGACGCTCCTAGCCAAGGTCTCTGGTTTTTTGAAGCGTCCGATTCACAGCATCTGATCTGGCGTTATCTTCTTGAAAGATAATTCTGCTCTTGAAAAGCTGTCTGAACAAATTCCAGCGGAGTACACCCTACCCGCGGCCATGTTGAGAAGAGTAGATTTCAGCATCAATGCTAGAACAGCTGTTGATGATCTCCAAAAGTTGACGCTTTCTTGACATCATCAAACGGAGAACGTCTGGCGAACCGGACCCTCAAAAAAAATCGAAGAGCTTGGCTGGGAGCGTCTAACTCATCCGCCTTACAGCTCAGACTGTGCACCGACTGACTACCACCTTTTTAGCTTGGTGCAGCTCTTCTTAGTTGGAAGATGATTTATTAATGTGGACCCGGTCAAAATGTACCTCCATGGATTTGTGGTCTTAGAAGCACAAGAATGCTACCCCCGTGGAATAGACTAACTACCTGATAAGCGGGAAGCACTTCTGCGTTCCAAGTTCCAGTATCTTATTTTGATTAAGGATTGTTACTTGTTAATCAATACTTTTGTTGTGGATTTTGAGAGCACACGAATTTAGTTGCCAACATAAAATTTCACCCCTATAGCGTAGAATCGCTGACTCTTGCAATTTCTTTTATAAGTGACTTCTTACTCCGTGGAAAATTGAGGCGTACGTTTAGTTTTGTTAAGTACTTGATGTCTGCACTCTTTTGAAAGAGCGCAGACTAAAAAGTTCTTAGAAAGAATATCAATATCATATTATGCCGGATCAGTATGAAACGAAGCAATTCGACACGCATTTCCAAATGCAAAGTCTTTTCATCAAATAGCAAAGTGGGTACATGACATATGTAGGGGATGGGGTATTACTGTGGTCATGTCGGCGCAATGTGCCTCGGGGGGGGGGGGGTCACCCCCCTACACAACGGTTTGTGCTTTTTGAAACCGGAATTTTTTTGCAGCACTGGTGTGTTCTACCCCTACAGTGAACTGAGGTAGGCTATTTCCGATGTAATTTCACACACACGTATCCTTTACTAAGGCGGACAACCATTGAGTAGGGGGGTAACCCCCCCCCCCCCCCCCGAGCCACATTGCGCCGTCATGTCTCTTGTTGGGAACAACATCGATCAATCCGAAGAACGTAGGAGAGTGCAGAGTAGAAGTTTTTTTTTCAAACAAACATTGCTTTGTTCTGTTTTCCAGAAAAATATCAAGCGAAGAACTTCAACGAAAAACTAGTAAACTTGACGTCATGTTCATTGAAACCTCAGCGGACGCCACATACAATGTGAAACAGGCGCTTTGCTTTTTCATTGTCGTTTTATTTTCGGAATGCGATGAATAGTATGTTGCTGAAAACTAACCGCGCTTCTGTTCCAATATGCTGTTCAGTTGTGTAAGTTATGGTGGTTTCCGATGAATAAGAGGAAAACAGACAAAACTGGATACCGATTACAATAAAATCTTGAAATTGCACCATTCAGAAAGGTTACTAATTTGCCTTGAATGTTGGAGGGTAATTCAGTAAAACCTGCAAAAAATTTCCTATCTTTAAATGGTTTTCTTCTTAACTGCGAATTTATCCACGTTCCGTCAGATGTAGGGCACCACAGTGTTTAGTCTAAAAATGTCCTATAAAAATAATCTTACTGAAAGAGTTGAGTTATTATGAGTGGTGTTGAAGTGCTTAGGGTGAGGAACAAACTAGTGCCATCTTCAGCATAATTTCCGTTTCCGACAATTCAGCTATTGCTCTGGGGAATCATGGATTTCACCATCATCGAGTAAGGGCACTGCCCCGTGTTATCTGCTTTCTATAAATAGCTTCTTCTTTTGCGAAAAGTTGTGGTGTGCAGTTTTGCTTTTCTTTTAATATTTGATATCTACACTATGTTAGAAATAGCTGTGCTTTATTTTTTTGTCTTTCACAGCCACTTCTGTTTGCATTTTCGTGATGAGAGGACAAGTCACAATTTGTAAGACTTACGCATCGAAATACGATTGTGATTGTATAACGAATGATCTTGGCGAATGACTTCTGTCCCTTGCGATTTCCAATGATGTCGTGCTACAACTGCTGTTCAGTTTATGTCTTCTTTGGTTTGTTACCTTTGTAATACGCCAACAGGAAGTGGATATTTTGCGAAAAGTTATTGTATTTGGTTAAGTTATCCTTCAGAAATAATAAATTACATGTGAAGGTAGTGGCGATGAACTTGGGGATACCACTCTTACTAAAGCTAATTACGCAGCGGCACTGCACGGACTGAAAGGTGCCTCCTGACAGCCTAAGTGATGTAGCATGAACGGTATTTGTTTCAGCTGTTCCGAGCCATCGCTGGAGTACTTCCAGGAATTATTAAAAAATATGCGACTGTAAGTAATTTTACTTATTTATTTATTTATTACACAGGTTTTCTTGTGTGTAGAGGAAAACAGCCGCAGAAAAACAAAAACCTTGCCAACATACCTTAGACCTATTTGAAAAAAAGAAAGAAACAAGCAACAGAAGCATAGAGCAACACAGTGGCAGAAGCAGAGGAAATGATCGAAAAAACTCAAAAATATAAATTATTATTGGTTGTTGTCGTAGAAACTTTGGAATATTGCGTTGCACCTGGATTAATAAGAACTTCCTAGTTTCCTTTGTCGTCTACTGCATCTGATTCGTCAACATATGCTTCAAACGGGAGCAGCGTTTCGGCGATAGGTTGCTCTGGTGGGTTAGGCTATGTTTAGTGCACCACTACTGTACGATACGACGTAATGATAGGCTCCAATATCGATTAATCTCGTCACCAAATCAATGTTAAACTTATTATTACATCTTGGTGAGCTGCAATAAAGCCCTAAGCATCCCCTTAGGGAACAAGTCACCACGTGACTGTTCAGTGCCATCTGTGCGCTCTGAGTGAGGATTGTGTCTCAGTAAGAGCGCATTGCAAACGTAATAACGATTAGAGAGACAAAATAGGGCTCTGCTGCTGCAGCAACATCTATTTCTTAGGTACTAATCGGGCTAGTGCCCGCTACGAGATTGCACATGGTCGTGGAACACTCAGATAAACACGGTTTCCGCTTACGCGGAGGTGAGGACGTAACTATTTAAGGGAAGGCCCTCCGGGGTCTGGCTCTGATCTAACTTACCCATTTTAAGATACCTTGCCGGTGTATATCGGACACCAGCCCGCTTAGTACCGTCTCTTACGCGTGGTAAGGCACAGTGGGAGTAAATTGAAGGTGTGAAAAAGATACAACCACGTGGTAAGGTTGTGTGAAACGCCAAAATAGTGTGAAACGTGTAAAATTTGGACACATCACGTTTGTTTGTCTTAATCGTTCGAGGGCTTCTGAGCGGAATCTCCCACGTTTGTGTGAGCTGTGCTGTAATAAGAAGTTTCGATTTGAAAATCCTTGGGACCATCCTCTTACAGAATTGAAAAAAATGACGCATTCAGAGCGAAGCAGTTAGGGATATCAGAGTAGTGATTTTATTACATGACATGTTGTTTTGTGTTGTAGGCATTGTTGCTGGTACTGTGTGTGAAACAAAATCCGTTTGTTTTCTAGGAGAACCATCTGCTCGAAGCAACGAAGAAGTCGTTGTGATCGAAAATTGTCAATATGGATTAAATCAAGCAGCGGGAGATCGCTGCACATGGCTGCACATTGCTGCCCCGATTTGTCTACTGAGTCGATTCGATATCGACCATCGTGTTGCTGTTTTTTGCATTATTGATTTATGTTCAGGAATGAACGTTACACATGCGGAAGGTGTTCTTAATCGTGTATCTCGACAAGCTTCGATGATGGAAGCGTATACGAAAAGGAAATGTTGCATAAGTGTTAGGGTGCTCGAAAACCTTGTCTTTCGTGAATTTCTCTCACGTTGAGTTGAGCATTTGCAGACTACTTACGTGTTCTGATGTGATCGCGACTTGCTTCTCATCTTCCTTTTGCTTTGAACTGTTTGTTGTGACAATGTACGCGTAAGAAGAACACTGAAAAAGTAGCGATTTGTCACAACATGTCCAGCAAGAGAAGGGGTCTCTGAAATCTAAAATAGTGAATTTAAACTCAACAGTTGTGGAAGTGATGTGACAAATGGAATAAGATGCGAGGATTCCGAATATTTGTATCCTAGTGGAAGTTCTTTTTTTATAGAATCTTTTCATCCTTCTGACAGAATCTTTTCATATTTTTTTATTACGTGGCTTTCCGAAGTTGCAGATATGGATATCCTAATCGATTATCCGAAGTACACTTATTCAGTGAGCTGGGTACGCGTCCAATGTACGCGGCTAGAACATGAGAGAGAAGGATACCATCTCGCAGTGACACTTCGACAGCAAATGTATGTCATGGAGTGGAGGTTCGAATGTTGATTGTGAATATATCCTCCATACCTGCAACGGGGTGCAGCGTATATTGTTTCCTTACCAGTCTCGTAGAGCACTGCTATCACAACGGCTGCCCTTATGCATTTTTTATCCGCTGAAATCACTGCTGTGAATACGATTACGATTAGGGTATTTTAAGTGTAAAGAAGAAAACACACTTTCTGATGATCGGGCCTAAACACCGTCCGCAGGTTCCGGAATACCGCATTAACGGCCAGGTTTTAAGCAGGGTCGATGAAGTGAGAGATCTTGGATACATAATGAGGAGCGACCTGTGTTTCTCCAGACATTGTAGTACGATAGTAAAGAAAAGCCAACTACCGTGTCTATAATTTGTTTAGGGCTTTGAAATCCAATGTTCATGAGGTCTACATACGTGGATTCATTGTAGAAAGTAGCACATCGGTGTTCAATCCAACGAAGAAGAAAGATATAGATCATTTAGAAAGCGTTCAGAACAGCTTCACCAGGAAGCTTCGCTGTTTGGCCTTTCTTTCTTGAAGAAAAAAGAAGACAAATCGCTGAACTTGTCATTATCTATAAAATTCTCGCAAATAAGGCGTCCGTTGACCCGAGAAAGTTCTTTGATGGTATTCTGACAAAAACCATGAGAGGTAAGTTGAGACTTCAAGTCTCAGTGGTCAAATCGTGAATGAGGTCAGACTTGGTAACCTATCGAATCCTTAAAGAATTCAACCTGCTGCTGGGCAAGTACGAAGATTTGGAGAGACTCTCCGCCCAGGCCTGTAGAACATTTATCCGATGTTAAATACTACGGTGTGCTGCTAGATAGGTTGCTTGTAATAGTTTCTTACATGGCTGATGGTTACATTCACACCGTTTCATGTTGTCTCCTTTTTTGTGTTTCCTCACAATTTGTTTGCTAGACAGTTGTGTACGCCTTGAACAAATAAATAAAAGATGTGCGTACTAATACAGAGCAAGATATAGCATTTTCACGTCAAATTGACACTCTTCTAGACATTTTTGAAATCGAACTGTACGTTTTCCAAATCAGAACGAGCTCCACAAAAGCTAGAGGCTTTCCAAAAGGATAAGAGGGATAATGATTGAGGGCGACGGTGCTGAATCAGTCTCGGCATGCGCCACGCATTCTACTTCTACTGGATGTCGTGGAGGCGATCTGAAGGCGTACTTGACCCATACAATGACTTGCGATGCCCACCCGATGAACGAGTTAACATCTTACAGTTAACATTTATTTCATGTGAAACCACATGCACATGCATATGCGAAGTTCCGCTGTGAACACAAACAAAACACAAAGGACTGAAACGTACACGTGTGGTAGTGAACTGAATGAACTAGAACTAAGGTGGTAGAAATATGGAGGCAGACAAACAAAACAAGAATAGTAGAATGTAATCGAGAAAAAAAGAAAACCTCATTTCTGGCGTAGATAGTGGAGGAAAAATCCTCTTAAACTTGTGAAATTCTGTAGGAATGTGATTTGCTTCTCTTAGTTTAACAGTCTCGACGCTGGCACGACACGCAACTCCATTGCGCCTAGGAGACGTTTCAGGACAGCTAAAACAGCCTAAAACGAGCTGCTCTCGTCGAAGACTGAATTATTTTGAAAAAGTCAGAGCGAGGTCTAATTCTTCCATATAGGATGTTATAGAGCAATAACAGGTCATTCCTTCTCCTTCGGTGGAGTGGACGTGTTTTACTAATATTCATGTTTGCTTCTCTCCTCCATTTCGAGATGAGTTTCTTGCAGGTAATTGAGATCGTCATAGGATTCGCCCTAATTATGCTAGTATGCGTTGGATACAAGACTTAACTGTCTGCCATGCTTCTATTCGTTTGGTTCTTTGGCCTGAATCTGTGGCTAAATGCCGGGTGGAATGTTCCGGCTGACCGATTCTACCGCGATTTCATGAAGTACGACTTCATCCAAACAATATCTATTATTGGGGATTTGCTGCTAGTCATTGCGTACGGTCCCGGTGGAGTTTCTGTTCAAGACGACAAGAAGAGGTGGTAGAACACTAGAAATGGAGCAACATCGTTGCGTTTTGAAAGGCAGATGTCTTACAAGGAAATGTGATCGAGGAGGTTGGAGTTGGAACAAAATTGTTTATACAAGCATTTATTCGTTTAACTGCGAGACAAACAATGGAAGGTGACGTTATTGAAACGTGTCGAATCCTAACCGTAATGTCAAACAAACCAGGAAGGGTATAGATCGCGGGCGCTCATAGACCGGATCGTTGAGCCGTTTAGACCTCTATCTGACACTATACTCATGCTCTACAAACAACATGCAATTCTCACAGAAGAGGATCGTGTACATAGGAATACTTAGGCTCGTCACAACGATACATGCCACTCATATCTCGAACGCATCCTGCCAGACAACCCGTACTAACCTAGGCCTCGAAAACCGCTCGCTTGCCCTGTGGAACTTCTTTGCCGTCTCGAAGCAGCCACAAGCTCTCCTGAACTGCCCGACCTCAGCGCCAAACTCATAGTGAGATTTACCGCCCTTCCCCAGACATCCGTTTAGAACTCTACCCATGCTCTGCTCTTCACTGCTATCGTTCCAACATTGGCTATCAGCTATCATTTGGACAGACATAGAGACTCTCGTGTAGGAGAATGCTGCACTCGAAGCAGAAGATCGCACAGCACGACTTGCATGCGAAGCCTTCTCCAGACAGACAGCGGGTGGGTGCTCACACGCCACGCACTCTCTGAAAGAGACGCCTCATCGACCTGTGCGATAACTTGCCCAACAGCGGATGTCGTCGACTTACCCCTCTGTGATTGGATGTAAACGCTGGAAGAGGGACCAGGTGGCGAAAAGCTCATGCCAGCTGAGGGACAGCGGTGCTGACATCAGCAAATCCTGAACAATGTTAGTGAAATCGCCACTAGATTCTTGAGCACATTAAAGTGAAGATTACGAAAAAGAACTCGAGTCTGTTATTCTCCCCAGAATAGCATGAAAAAGATGTCATCTCATTCAACATTGGATGCAAAAAAGAATAAAGGACGGAGGACGGCGGTATTTGGGATGACCCACACATCCTACTTTTGAAAGGTATCGAGTGCACAACATGAAGGTGCACTTGGCCTATACAATCACATTACATCACCAGTTAGGATGGTATAAGTTAATTACATGAACACTGTTTCAAATATGTTCCTTGCAGCTTCTGATTAAATATATCAGTATTTCTTGGCTATCCTATGTCAGATGGTTGCATCCGTATGTAGTCCGTTAAACTAAAGGTCTCCAGCTAATGAAACAGCAATGGTGTGCAGGTGAGGCCAGGATGCAAAAGACACGAATTTGCCCCCCCCCCCCCCTTCAGGCCCATACAACCTAAATTCTGATGAGATGTATAAGCACTCAATCATAGCCTCCGCTAAGGTCTAAAAACCAACGGAAACTAAATAAACATGGCGTTCCTTACCAGACGCAGAATGACCTCTCTTTTATACTAGCATGTGGAGGACATGCCATACGAATCGCGTTACATTTGGATGTTTTCGTTGACGAAGATGGTGCAATATGCTGCGACAGCAATAACTCAAAAAGATCCGCATCCAAAACTACGTGGTAGCTACCTTAAACACGTGAGAGATATATCTCCGATTCCTTCCGCAACTTATCGCCGATGAGCCAGATAACTAACCATTCGTGATTTTGGCCAACTGCTTGCATACAAACACTCACTCCTATTAAAGAACAACGAATATAATTTACTCGCAATAACTGAAACGAGATTCTAGTCACTCCTTTTACCTATGTTTACTACACACTCGAGTAAACTCACCCCAAAAGTTGCAAAAATATTTCCAGGATCTACGGTCGATTGGCTGGACATGATCGCAATCACTTCCCGTGAAACGTGGCCAGAAAGAGTTCTGAATGAAAACATAAGTTTCTAAGGCGGCATAAGTTTAGCTGTTGCTTTAGTTCGATGAAGGTTAGTAAGTACGAAATGCAGAATGCGAAGAAAAGAACATATGAGAGAAGAAATTCTGTTCACGACACAAATTGTGCGGAAATCGTGTCACATTCAAGACCATTTCTGCTTTAATGATTAAGATCAGCCGCAAAGTAATGTGTAAATCATTTCTACTCTTATGAACTTATACACAGAAGCTACAACTTACTTCAGATCCGTAAGAATAAGCTGCAGAGCATTCTGAAGCGAGTAGTCGCCACTACATATAGCTTCAATGAGGCCAAACTCTCCTTCAACACTCTGATGTAGCCTGAACGTATCAAGTTGCTGGACCGCAGAAATGCGTAAACCCTTGGAAACCCACCTGTTAGGCTGGAACGAGGAATACCCGCACGAAACGACACAAGACAGCATCATCAACCGAGGGACACTCTGCGAGCTTAAATGCTGGGAACATTTCGTGCTCCGCGGCTAACCATGCGTCACCGAGCGCACGTCCGCGTTTCAGCGCCGAGACGTCGCACGCGGCTAGCGCGCGACGTCGCGTTGGAGTTAGGTCCTGGAGCCGGTGTGGTAAATCGGATGGTGCGCCATGAAAGTGATGCAGAGACATTGAGAGGAAGCACACCGACGGAGAAGAAGAAGCCGACCATGGAACAGCCGTGTTCCGGCGTCGCACTATGCGCATGATCTGCGTCGCGGAGGACGCCGTGAGGTGCTGTAAAGACATGTAAGAGATCGTATTTAAAGATACAAAACGGGAGCGACAGCGGTCGCGCGCGGCGGCGCCTGGCGCGTTGCCAGCTCTGTCGAACTGCCGCAATTTTCGCATTGGATCACGTCAGCATGCTTCCTACTGGCATCTGGATTGTAGGAACGAATGAAAGGCAGGCGATCGACTTTAAAACAGACCAAGCCGCTAGTGATACGACTTAGCGTCACACATCAAGGAAATTAAACTTTGTTCGTGTCCATTTACCCGCTTCACTTCTGAAGGAACGTTGGACTCGAGGTATTATCGTGAAACTTATGTCCAAGATATACAGTGAATGGCCTAGAGTGGCATGCTATTAAGGCTAGTTAAGTATGTTTAACAGAACATTCAATTGAGTAAGATATGGGATCAATGCTGGATACTGAATTTAACTTCACGCCTATTATCTATATATTACATATTATAGAATTTTGTAGTTATTAATGATTTATGAAGCTACCTGTCACCCTCGCTCGCCCCAGAGCTCACATTTAAGGTTCATTCTTCGTAGAGAAGCGCCTTCGATTCGTTGAACCCCATCGATCCTTGGTATCGTGGTCAAGCCCCCGTCCCCCTTAATAAACATGTGCCCGTGCGTTCATGTTCATCCATAAAAACATGCCGGAGTCTTGCATCGTTGACGAAGAGATGGATTAGTTTCTCCCGGACTCCATAATCCACTGCAGATCTCCTACTTCAGAAGGGACAAAAGGTCGATGGGTATACCTTGCAATCCAGCTCAATGTGGGGAATCGAAAGTCAAATGGCCTTCCTCTAGTGTTGTAACATAGTAATTTCGGCGGGCTCATAATGGAGCGGGCTGGTGCCCGCTCCATTATGAGACCATGGTCGTGGAACACTCAAATAAACACGGTTTCTGTGCTCTCCTCCGCTGACGCACCAGCCTGCGCCATTATGAGTCGTGGAACACCCGAGGTGTGCCTGATCTAACTTACCCGTTTTAAGCCACCTTTCCAGTGTACAGCAGGCGCCAGCCCGCTTAGTACCGTAATTTCTTAAGTTTCATAACCTCATATCCGGTTACGTTCCCTTCCCCTCCTCCTTTCCGCCTCGCTCAAAGTCTTTCCTCCTTGGACAAGCGCATGAAATGCACGAGAGTTCAGAGAAGCAGTACAGGTACCGCCACTGGCCTTTTCCTTTCTGGAATCTGCCTCTCCGATGAATCAGCATGCTCGGGGGCGAGCTGCCCCGTAATCGGCCGACAGAGCTGGCAACGCGCCAGGCGCCGCCGCGCGCGACCGCTGTCGCTCCCGCTTTGTATCTTTAAATACGATCCATGTAAGACGCGCGACTAGCTGTAGAGCGCTTTACCGTCTAAGCAGTTGAGTGACATGTAGAAATGTATGATTTTTTTAAGCGAAATACTGAAGAATTTGAAGGAATGTGTAATTGAAAGAACTAGCACCTGCGACAGGACGGTGTTACTTTAGGGTTTTTCGAAAAACAAAAATTTCTAACATTAAAAAAATGACGATAAGTACCTCCAGGGGCGGGGCACCCTGCATTCAGCAGTCACGTGCCTTTGTTAGAAGGCGATTTGGCATCTATCCAAAAAATTGAGCCTGCTCTGAGTACGTGGGCATGAGCATTTTTGAAATTTCGCCGGATTACGGTAGGGTACGGTAGGTACGGGTGACTACAGCTAGCAAGGTCACAATCTCAGATTTCCCCCAATCTTCGCCTGGGAATTATTTGGGATGCTGATCACGAATCTGATATCCGTGTCCGAAATTTCTGCCGATTACCGTAGGTTATGTTAGGTACGGGTGATGACTAAGGCTGCTAAGGTCATAATCACCGGCTTCACCCAAACTTCACCCAGTGGAGTTATTTGGAGTGCAAATCACGAATCTCACAGCAGTTTTTCGTTTGCGCTGAAGTACGGTAAGTTACCATAGGTGCGGGTGACTAAGGCTGCCAAGGTCAAAATTTCCAATTTCGCCCAAACTTCGCCTAGGGGTTATTTGGGACGCTCATCACGAATCTGAGATTCGTGTTTGAAATTTCGGCCGATTACGGTAGGTTACTGTAGGGACGGGTGACTAAGGCTGCCAAGGTCATAATCTCCGGTTTCGTCGAAACGTCTCCTAGGGGTTATTTAGGGTGCTGATCACGAATGTGACATCCGTTTTAGAAATTTCGGCCGATTACGGTAGATTACCTAGGTAAGGGTGACTAAGGCTATCAGGGTCATAATCGCCGATTTTGTCCAAAGTTCGGCTAGGGGGGTTATCACAAATCTGACATTCGTGTTCCGATTTACGCTGGAGTGCGATAGGTTACGGTAGGAACGGGTGACCAAGGCTACCAGGGTCATAATCACCGAGTTCGCCGCAATGGTGACCACGAATCTGACATCCGCTTTTCGTTATACGCTGGAGTACGATAAGTTCCGGAAGGAACGGGTGACTAAGGCTGCCAGGGTCATAGCCTTCGATTTTGTCCAAACGCTTCCTAGTGGGTTATTTAGGGTGCTGATCACGAATCTGACATTCGATTTCGAAATTTCGGTCGATTACGGTAGATTACGGTAGGTACGGGGTCATAATCTCCGATTTCGCTTAAACTTCGCCCATGGGGAGGGTGGGGGTTGTTTGCAGTGCTGATCACGAATCTTACATTCACTTTTCGTATTACGCCGGAGAACTGTAGGATACGGTAGGTACGGGTGACTAGGGTGATTGTCAAATTGTCGATTTCACCCTAACTCCAGCGTAACACGAAAAATGAATGTCAGATTCGTGATCAGCCTCAAATACTCCCCCAGTCGAAGTTTGGGCGAAATCTTAGATTATGACTTCGACAGCCTTTGTCACCCGTACCAACCGTACGTGTCCTACCGTAGTCGGCCGAAATTTCAAAAACGGATGTCAGATTCGGGATAGGCACCCTAAATAGCCCCTGAGCGGAGCTTCGTCAAAATAAAAATCCACGTCTTCTCGTGAATCCTCAAAGTACAATGGTGCCGCTTCTTGTTTGTGTGTTTTGTTGTCGTCGATGCGGTTGTCGATGCGGTAGTAGCGCAGTCGGAAGAGGCGCTGGATGTCATATGCATATAATAAAATATTGTTTAGAATTATATTTAAATATCGTTAACCACAATGCCGAAGTTTGAAGGCGAGAGTACATGGAGTTTCTTTAAAGTCACGTATCCAATATTTGAAATTTTTATCAAATTCTGCTCTTTTAAGAAAAAATAATGGTTTAACGCTTCGTGTTAGTGGTATTTGCACTACCGATCAAATAAAAGCTGCGACGAGCTTTTTGAGTGCATGGTGCGATCTGATCTCTTAATGCTATATGCTTGCTTTTTTGCTGCGCTTTAAGACAAATTTTATTTTATTATTTTTTACCAAAAATGAAATTTTTATAAAATTTTAGGCTAACGAAGTTTTTCAACCAGGTTGTTGCGGAGAAGAAGGTTCCTGGTAGTTGGCAGCAAAGCACGACGATCCCGATCTGGAAGAAGAAGGGCAGTCCCGCGGACTGCACAAGTTACCGTCCAATCCGATTGCTCTCGCACAGTATGAAAATATTTGAGCGAATTGTGGATGGACGTATTCGCGAGATCGTCCGGCTTTCCACCAACCAGTGTGGCTTCGTAGCCGGCTGTGGCACCATCGACGCCATTCATGCTGTTCGTCTTCTTGTGGAAAGACATCGCGAGAAACAAAAACCGCTGCATCTTGCTTTCCTCGACCTGGAGAAAGCATTTGATCGTGTACCGCGTGAGGTCATATGGTATGCCTTACGACTGCACGGTGTCCCTGAAGAACTGATCGAGTGGGTGCGCATTCTTTACTCTTGTCCTAAGAGTCAAGTGCGAGCGCCGGCCGGCACATCCACGGAGTTTCCAATCTCCGTCGGTGTTCACCAAGGTTCCGCGCTTTCCCCACTTCTTTTCATTGTCGTAATGGATGCCATTTCGCGAGACCTTCAGAAGCCTGCTCCTTGGACGCTGCTCTATGCAGATGACGTAATGCTTGCGAGTGAAGACAAGGCCGAACTTGAGCGACAAGTGCAAGCTTGGTGTGACCGCTTGGCGGCGTTCGGGCTCAAGCTAAACGTCCAAAAATCTGAGTACTTGACGACAGACGTAAACGAGACTGGGTCCATTGAGATCAATGGCACTGCGCTCGTACGAGCGACACATTTCAAGTACCTTGGATCTGCAATTGCGTCTGATGGTAGTCTGACGTGCGAGGTGAACTCACGCAGCGCAGCGTGGTCCAAATGGCGCTCAATGACAGGCGTTCTGTGCGACAGAAAGATACCGGAGCGCTTAAAATCAAAGATCTACAGAACCGTCGTCCGATCAGTAGCGATGTACGGTGCTGAGTGCTGGCCTGCAACGAAGGAAGTTGAGAGCCGCTTCAGCGTGATGGAGACGAAAATGCTGCGCTGGACGGCTGGTGTCACGCGCTTGGATCATGTTCGCAATGTCTCCGTACGTCAAAGTTTGGCGTCGCTCCAATTGCTGACAAGCTACGTGAAGCTCGCCTACGGTGGTATGGCCATGTTCTTCGTGCGGACGGCGACACCGTTCGGAAGATTGGCCTCAACATAGATGTGCCCGGAAAACGGCCTAAAGGACGACCTAGGCAACGCTGGCTTGATACGTTGCACGTGGACTTAAAGGAAGCTGGTATCCACCCCGATCAAGCGTTTGATCGTGCGAAGTGGCGTCATCATACCAGAAGAGCGGACCCCGCTGCTAAGCGGGACAAACGCTGAAGAATAAGAAGAAGAATAAGAAATTTTTATAAAATTGCTGCAAAAGAAAAGAAACGCGAAGAAAAAAGAAGAAAGAAAGAAGAACGCGCTTTGATTTTAAAAGTCCTAAAGCTAGTTTAGAGGAGTGTCCAATCTCAGTTGAAAAGTGTCCAATTCGACTAGAAAATGGAATATATGAACTGGAAGTCCTCTGATGGAGAGAGAGTGTAGTTTCACATTTTCACAGTTTCACATTTACCGCAACCCTGTCCCCGCTCAGACAACTCGCGTCTAAAGCTACATGGTAGTGACGAGTTTTCCGGGCGGGGATGGACGAGTTTTCGCACAGTATAAAGGCGATCGTTGCGGGACCCAAGTGCTCCAATCAATCATCAAGAGACCGGCGGACGTTTGCCGACCTTCATTTCGCTAGTGGGTGCTATTTGGTATCACTTACGCGCAATTCTTATGAGTAGGCTTCTGTACTCAGCAGGAATCTATGGAAGTTGCATTGAAAAGGAGACGAATGCTAGGAATGAGCATAACTACAATACGAGCATGTGGAGCTGGAAGGAACAGTAAACCTTCAATTCCCTAAAAATATTTGCAAACGTCTGCACTGTTGGGATGTTTGAACGACTTTCTTAGTCTGCTATAACGAACTATGCCGCTATGGTAGTTATGGGGGGGGGAGGTCACCTTATAAAAAGTGTCACTAATACGAACAAAAAGAAATGATGGCACACCTATAATTAAGAAAACAAACAAACAATGCTATAGCTCTGTTGGCGCAAATAGGGTCCGGGGGGGGGGGGGGTCACCACAGCATGGCGCGGCAGGCCGGCGTGGCGAGTAGCTACATACAGTGAATGTAAATGCAGCCTTATCTCTTCGTTTCGATTACATATCCGTGTTTTATATTTATTTATTTATTTATAATTGCACCTTAAGTGCGCTCATAACAAAACAGGGTAGAACAGCAAACAGCAATCCAGAAACACAAAAAAAGCAATCTGCACAAATATTGTCAACAACGTTGGTCAGCAAGGTAAAATTAGAGAATCATTATGCACTGCAATTTGTATTTTTCGGTAATATGTTGCCACTAGAGAAAGAAAAAAAATATACAAGGAGCCTGAACGATGAGTGGTCATAAAACAATGAGAATAAAATTAAAAGGTCAACTTCATTTAATACAACTAAATAAAGTAGATTGACTATTGTGTAGCAATGCAAGTCTCAGGCTAGTCAATCAGTATGTCCTATGGCGTGATTCCGAGGATGAGGAGATCACTTTCGAGCAGCTAAAAAGAAGGAAGCACCTAGGGGTCCGGTCTTAATTCCAGGCAAACCTAGGCCACCATTACGCTTCCATTCAAAGCTGCTTCCATAGGAACTGAGTTGACCTAACCGAACTCGCAATAAAACACTGCTAGGAAGTAGAGCCGTGTACGATATTGACTCCGAAATAAATAAATAAATATTTGATTGAAGAACAAAAAAAATATCTGAGGTGGAGTTGCATGGGCTCCTCCGTAGCTAGCATCTAGGCAACCACTGACATCAGAAAAAAAGAATGATGGCAG
The DNA here is from genome assembly GCA_947396885.1 of Heligmosomoides polygyrus polygyrus. NCBI lineage: Eukaryota > Metazoa > Nematoda > Chromadorea > Rhabditida > Heligmosomidae > Heligmosomoides > Heligmosomoides polygyrus. Next base: position 85,302,920 of record OX377206.1, read on the forward strand.
GCATAATGATTCGAGGAACCAAGTGAAGAGAAAAATGAAGGCATCCAATTTTAGGAAGACCTAGTTCAGAAACGAATCTAACATCAGAAATTGTTGACAGTCAGAAAGAAACAAACACAAATGGCTTAGTGAACAAAGTGAAGACGAAGAAGAATACAGGGATTCAGTTTTGGAACACGAACCACTAAAAAGACGCTAAGAAAGTGCTGCTCTTTTCGCCGAATAGAGTTGATGCGAAAAAAACTCAGGAGCACTCAGAGGACCATTTCCTATCTGGCACTGGCTAATCTGCAATCCATCGCAGACCTAGAGTGGCTCGAAATTCCTATGAGAAGCCTGCAAGAAAACACAATGTGGCATCACATCAACTATGAGAACTAGAGGCTGAAAAGTGCTAGAAACACTCTACACGACTTACGGCATAGCACCACGAGGACATTCATTAGGACCTGAAAATACATATTAGACTCTAAAAATCCTGAATATTCAGTAAAGAGAGAATGTCAATTTTATTGAGTCTGCTTCGAAATTCCGAAACACTGCGAGACTTAAGAATATCCTCTGGCAGCAGCTGAAACCATCGAACCGTACGATAAAAGAAAGAATTGTAAATTTTAGACCAGTGCTGCCTTCTAAGGGGAGGGCAGTCAATCATGAAGGTAGTTGTACGGCCTAAGGTAGGTCTGAAAACCCAGTACTTGCTAGGTTTAAGCTTAGATTCCATCCGTAGTATTCTAAAGCAAAGGACGATGTCATGATAAACTCTACGATACAATAGACTCTTCAAACCAAAATTCTTAAGTCTTGTAGTGTAGCTTGGTAATGAGTTGTGCTCTCTTGTGTTCGAAATCCTATACATGAGCATTCTAGTAAAGGTCTGCTGAACCTTTTCAATTTGAGTCTGGAGTCCCCTATTTCCGTGAGGATTCCACAGCTGACAACAGTACTCCAACTGTGGGAGCACATAAGCTTTGTAAAGCCTCAGAAAAATGCTCGCGTCGTTTGAATATATATTTCTAAAAAGAAAGAACACACTACTAAAAGCTTTACGAACGATGTGATTTATGTGTGTTTGAAAATTGAGGGATTCGTTTATTAGAACGCCTAGATCTCTCACCTCGTTGCAGTTTTGGAATACAGTGTCAGAGTACATATACTGCATGCCATGATCTTGCCCCATGTGCAATACATAAGTTTTTGAGAGATTAACGGGGAGATCCCATAAATCAGTCCATTTCATCAGTCTACAAATAGACTCAGTCAGGGCAGTATGAATGACATGTTTATCCTCCTTCCCATAGACACCATACACCTTTATATCATCCGCAAAAACTTGCACCTTTATCGACGGGTGTGTTTTCAGAAAGTCAGGAAGGTCAAAACAATAGATAATAAAAAGCAGGGGTGATAGTACTCCACCCTGAGGAACCCCGCTCAAGCAAGGGTAACGACTCGAGAAACAGTCATTTATTCTGACCCACAAGTGTCGCTCTGATAGGTACGACTCAAACCACTTAAGGAGAATACCATCAATTCCGATCTGTTTCAACCTACGGACGAGCTTAAAGTGGTTAACTCTGTCAAACGCTTTTGAAAGATCAAAGTATATGATGTCCACAGAAAGATTGCGATTCAAAGCCCAATACCAATCAGAGGTACTATCCAGTAACTGAGTGGTAGTTGAAGCACCTCTGAGAAACCCGTGCTGTTCGGACGGCAGTAACTTACAACGGTCTAACCAATTAATTAGTTTCTCACGTATAATCTTTTCCATTATCTTTATCGGTGTAGGAGTGATACTAATTGGTCTATAGTTTAACAGTGTGTTCGAATTCGCAACTTTTGGAATCGGCGTGACAAGTGCCTCTTTCCACATGGAGGGCACTGTATGAAACATAAAGGATATGTTGAAAATCATTGACAGAGGCTTACAGAGGTTTTTGGCGCATTTCTTAAAAACAATTTGTGGTATTCCATCGAAGGGAATGGAAGAAGAATCCTTCAGGGCTTGCAAGTACTTCATTACGTCTTTGTGGTCAAAAATAATATTACTCAATCTATGGTGTGGACGATCACTGAAAGAAATAGATGGCATCTCGTTTGTCATGTTGCTAGCGGAAACTATACTAGAGAAGTACACAGCAAACGCTTCCGCTTTCTGGTGGTCGGTAAACAAGAGATTGCGGCCACCATCCTCCAAGACAGGAAGCTTAGCATTACCCTTCATTTTATGCCGAATGTATTCAAAAAAATGTCTACTGGACGCCTTTTTCTTTAATTTTCTTTCGTAATATGCATGGAACTTCTTAATGTGGAAGTTTATATCAAAACATACTTTCCTGTAGAGTGCACTAGAAGAGTCAAAAGAAAGTCTTGATTTTTGTTGTAAAAGATTGAGAATGTGACGCGGATATTTTGGTGGTGCCTTATATCGAAAGCTAAAGGGAACAAAGTTTTTGAAGCCCTCATACATGACTAGGCAAAATCTCTTGTACAGGTCATCTACTGATAAGTAGTTTTGGAAGACTTGCCACCAGTTAATGGAGGCTAAGTATTGGTTTAGAGCGATGAAGTCTGCCCTGTAAAAATTAGGGATAGGTGGAAGCATTACAGAAGATAACGCTGGAAAGGAGCACCGAAACTTAAGTATCATATGGTCAGATGTGTGAAAAGGAGGCAGGTGCTGTACATCAGCAACCATTTGCTTGGAACACAAAATCAAATCCAAGACGCTGCCAGAACGAGTGGGCTCAAGTACTTTATTTTCCAAGTTTAGGTCACTAAATATGCGGAAGAATTTTGCAGAGGATGGTCCAACAGGACATCTTGCATTACAGTCATAGTCTAGGTTGAAATCACCAAGAAGGACTATATGAGCTCTATCGGAGCATGTATTAATCAAAAATTCCATAAGTTTATCATCGTCATCCCTGGAAGAGCTCGGCGGTCTGTAGATAAGAACGAGTCTCGTGGTGCTAGCAACGTCAAGGCTCAAAAGATCCAAAACCAAACTATTAAATGGGGTTTCTGAATGAGAAAAGGATTGCTTGATACAGAGTACGTCTTTACACAAGCAGCAGACGCCACCGCCTCTGCCAGTTTTGCGGTCATTTCTAAAGATAACGTAGGGGAGTCCACCTACAATTTCACTATCGCAAACGTTATTTGAAAGCCAGGTCTCGGTTACGAATACGATATCGGGATCATTTGTTGAAAGAAAATGATGAAGATGGTGGAGCTTATTCACAATACTCCTGGCATTAAAGAGAAAGCAACTCAAGCTTGGGAGGATGCCTTGACGGATTGCACGTTTCCCGAATTTGGTTTAGAACTTAAGTCCTTAACGCTTACTAATGCACCACGATATACGACCCATTGCTTTTGTTTGACCTCACCATTTCGCTTTCGAGCTTCCTGACGGAGTTCGAACTCCTTCTTACGCTCTTCCAAAGTCATGCTCCTGCGTATAAATACGTCGCTGAATTTGGAAGAGCGCAGTAGGCGGGCATTCGACAGAGCTGCCAGCCAGTGGGCCTTTGAAGGCAACACTAACTTTACTAGGCGAGGGCGGGCGCTGTCAGGTTTACCCATTCTATAAAGCTCTACAGGACGGGTCTCAACATTTAAAATATCAAGGATACTTTCAACTTTTTGCTCCAATTCTCTCTGCTTCTGGGAGGGCATCATAGAAGCGGCCGACTCTGGCAAACCAGATATGACGAGACTCCGTTCCCTCTTGTCGTCATCGATCGCTCTGGATATATCGCTGGGTATTTTGGTCCTGAGCACCTGTAACATTCTGTCGATCTTGGGATCTTTGTTTTCGGCAATAATTAGATCTAAGTACTCAGAGGCGCTAAAAGTGGAAAAATCCTTCGCCGTATCTGCATTGGTGCTAACTTCATCAATGTGAGGTTGGTCGACCTGATTTCTGAGGGAAGTGCGTCGTGGACGTGGCATAATAGGTCACCGGAGCCGCAATCAATCGAAGTCGAATCGAACTTGCAGAGTGAGAAACAAAAAAGCGCGTACGTAGGCAACAAAGACAGTAAAGTACACTGACTCAAGTTGTTCAGTAGATTAGAGCACTGCGCTTACCAAAAAAAAATAACAAAAGCGAACGTAAGCTATAGGCCACACAGAAAAAAACACAAAACGAAAGGCAGACAATCGAACAGCGACCGCTCACTGCGACGCACCGCGAACTTTTTTGATTATATGCTTCCGAATTGGGCAAGGGAGGGAACTCCAACATGTAGGCAATTATAACACGGGCGCATCACTCGAGCCGCACCCTGGAGTCCCTTCCCCTGCCGAAATCTGTGCTCTCCTCCGCTTCAGCGGAGGAGAGCACAGAACACAGCTACAGCATTATTTGTTTGTTTTCCTTACTATCACTGTGCCATGTCTCGTTTTCTTGGTGCTGGTGACACTTTTTATAGGGTGACCCCTCCGCGCCCTATTTGCGCCGCTCTGTTCTATGCTCTAGATTTGAGCAGGAGAAGCGACTCCAGGATGTGGCTGGAGTGACGCACCCATGTTAAAATTGCCTACACCTCGAGTTCCCTCCCTCGCCCAATACGGAAGCAGACAAAATACGCGCCTGTAATTGAACATAAGAGTTAAGACTGCATTTACATTCGCTGTATGTAGCTACTCGCCACTCCTGCACCCCACGGTATGCTATGGTGATCCCTCCCCTAACTATCATAGCGCCCGAACTATTTTTAAAGCAGAAATCTCGATTGCCTGAGGCTGCCCCACAACTTGGTTCCAAGCTACACTTAGTGTTACCTCGCGGGATGGAAGATCTTATATGTGTGTAATCATTGCATTGTATTCCCACCCTTGATCGAGTCACGGAACAGTTCAGCTCGACGGGGCTCTGGTCAGCTGCGACCGCTTCGCAGCCGCCAGTTGGTCCCGCGACGATCGCCTGCATACTGTGCGAAAACTTGTCCAACCCGCCCGGAAAACTCGTCACTACCATGTAGCTTTAGACGCGAGTGCTCAGACACTCGTTGCGTCCGAGCCGCATCCCATAACAGCTGTTCCGTCCCAGCCGCATACCTATTAGGACCGTTGCGTCCCATTCGCGTACCTATTAGCGGCGTTGCGTACCAGCTCCGTCCCACAAAGGTAGTTTTCGTTGTGAGACCTCTTGCGTCACATCCTCGTCCCACAAGAGAAGTTTTCGGAAGTTGCGGTCTCATCCGCGTCCCGTCTGCGCGTCCGGTCTGGCTTATTGTGAACTGAACTCACCTCTAGCAGTTTCGGGTGTCCGACTGATGAGCGGCTCGGAAGGCGGTGGGGGGAGGTCACCTTGTATGGCAGGCCTATACGTTCTGTTTTGCACGAAATTAACGATTCTACACAGAACTGCTATGTTCTACCCTAGGGGTGAACTGAGGTTGGCCATTTCCATGTAGTTTGGCAATCATGTGTCTTCCTACCAAGACGGATTACCGCTCAGTACCTCGAATATCAGCCGTTAACCTCAGATGTCCTCGGTGTAATACACGTGAATTTTCAGGATATCTACCACTATATAATTGAGTTAGCCTTCGATGACGTTTGAGTGGTCAAAACTACGTGAGATACGCCTCCGCGCGGACAAAATGTGCCTTTCAACATGGGATGCTGCCGTAGCAGAGGAAGCGCGGCCTTTCTCACACAGCGGCCTTTGCGCGTTTCTGGGCGTCCTGATTCCGAATACATGTCATCGAGTCTGCCGTAAGCATGAGAGGACCACTAATCGTAAGGGGTGGTGGAGAAGGGGAGTAAGGGGAACCCTAGCGTGGACCAGGAGAGCTACTAGGAAGGAAAGGAACAACCTGGAGGAGGGGCCAGGACGGGGAATCCATCAAGAAGAGATCAGTAGGGGGTCAATAGTGGAAACAAGGAAGTGGGCCAGGAGTTGGGACCAGGAAGGTGAGGCAGGGAAGGGGGAAGACCAGTAAGGGCGGACCAACAATTAGACCCAGTAAGAAGAAACGAGTGAGGGGGACCTGACGTCCGGATTCGGAAGGCGTTTCAATGATATCCGGCAACACAAGCCGTTGGACATGTGGAGGAGCAACCTGAGGGCAGGAGTACTGCACAGCACAAGCCGATGGCGTTACTGGACAATCCAGAGAGTGTTTAAGACTAACGCACGGAAAACAGCTTTATGCCATTGAAGTGCGCAGCAGAACCTAAATGTTAGCGAATTTTAAGTTATACAAAACTACGCAACTGCGAGCATTTGTTATTACTAAGGCAAGGGCTCCATATAGCCGGGAGTTAGTTTTCATGTCGAAGTGATAGCGATATCTCAGATAGATATCCCAGATAGGCAGACGTTTTCGTGGTCTCCGGTGGCTCCGGAATTCACCGTTAGAGCAACAGGACGTCGGTACTAGCTCCATTGAGTATTATTGTGAAACCACATGCACATGCATATGCTAAACTCCGGTGTGAACACAAACAAAACACAAAAGACTCAAACGTACACGTATGGTAGTGAACTGAATGAACTAGAACTAAGGTGGTAGAAATATGGATGCAAACAAACAAAACAAGAATAGTAGAATGTAATCGAGAGAAAGGAAACCACATTTCTAGCGTAGATAGTGGAGGAAGAACCCTCTTAAACTTGTGAAATTCTGTAGGACTGTGATTTGCTTCTCTTAGCTTAACAGTCTCGACGCTGGCACGACACGCAACTCCATTGCGCCTAGGAGACGTTTTAGGACAGCTAAAACAGCCTAAGGCCCCGTTTATACTTCGTCGCGGCGCGACGCAATGGCCACGCAATGGAGCCAAATTGATCGATCGCGTCGCACAATCAATATGGCCACTACACGTGGCGTCGCGTCGCGCCGCGACGAAGTATAAACGGGGCTTAAAACGAGCTGCTCTCGTCGAAGACTGAACTAATTTGAAAAAGTCAGAGCGAGGTCCGATTCCTCCATATAAGATGTTATAGAGCAATAGCAGGTCATTCCTTCTCCTTCGGATTTCAAGGGTGTCAATGTTAAGTAGTTTGTTCCTTTCTGAGCTTGAAGGGATGTCAGTGTAGTTGAGACCCTGTGTTCCAATGAACAGTTTTTTCGTGAAACTGTTTTGCATCCTTTCAAGTCTTTCAATCGTACTTCTACGGGATGTCGTGGAGGCGATTCGAACACGTATTTGGCCCATACAATGATTTGCGATGGGCAGCCGATGAACAGGTTAGTGGTTTATCGTTCCCAAACAAATCTGGTACCAAATTACCGACGCTAGAGACATGATAGCCTTGGTTGGTCTGGGCGGGAAACCCGGACCAAGAACCAGTAGCCGTATTCAGGAAGCAGCGGGAGCGGGAAGGCACGTAATGCTTTCCCGCTCCCGCTGCATCCCGCTCTCGGCTTCCCGTAGCCCGGTTGGTATTCATGAACCACCGGGGAGCGGGAGCGACCGCGACGCGCGAGTTAGATTCGCAGCGGAGGCGGGAATTGCAAGATTTTGAAAACTAATCTCTCAAATTACCGGTTTTTCAACTGGATATTCAAGTATTTCTAGTCTTTCAGAAATCCAAACACTCGACCTTCAGGCTGAGATGCACAATGGACGGGTGTGGGCTGCATTACAACGCGAACCGATGGGGGAAATCAGTGTTTTATTCTAGCTGGACGATTCCACTGAATTTTTTTCGTTGCACTGAATGAATTCATTGCTTCCGCTCAAAATTCTTCAACAAATTGCAACAAATTGCAATTTTTCCTATAAAAAATCTAGGCATTCTACTTCTGCGTGCTTCTAAGTCGTGGTTAAATGATAGACAGTTCTATGCCTACATCTTCTTGAGAAGGTCTTGTAGTCACCAGCCAATATTAAGAGCCGCCTCTTCTAGTTCACCTTTCTGTATTATTGGGTATTACGTATGTTTTCTATAGTCCCACGAAGTGCAGCATAGAACAGTCGCAACGAGCGGGCGCCAGCAACGTCTCCATTCGTCCCCGTCGTATGCCAGAGTGCTCCAATGGATATTCCTTGCTCGAACGCCACAAAGAGAGCACATCTTGCGTTCAGGACATTCACGAAGAAGTTCGACAAGCACGCTAGCAAACATTTTGTTCCATGTTCTTTTTATATTTCGATTAACTCATCGGTGACGGTTCTCCTCCACGTCCGGCGTTAAGATAACGGCCCACCTGATTTTCGACGAATTGGCTCGTACGTCAGCGTGTTTGACTTTCGAACGTGGTTAAAGATGGAAACGTTGCATATAATAAGTGCGGTGACATCCCCTTTGGTGTCCATAGCGATCGTTTCATAGATCGTCGTGTGGAAATACCCGTTGTTGGCGTGGTCACCTTTGTGGCGTTCTATCCTTTCACATGTTTCTTCTATTTACCGCTCAGCGTTGGACATGCGACCATTAGAAAAAATTTAACCTCCACATTCTCTAAAGATGAGACGAAGACAGACTACAAGAAGAAATGGCTGAAGGGTTGTGATAACGGTTTTCAGACTTTCGGAACCACTTAAGTATTAAAGAATTAACTTCTAATTTCATACATATTTTTATTTTTATTCTGTTGGGCGCAAATAGGGTCGGAGGGGGGGGGGTCACCCCATACTCAGATGTTGTCCGAACGTATGCAATGTAAAATTGCATCAGAAATGGCTTACCTCAGTTCATATAGGGGTAGAACACACCGGTGCTGCGAAAAAAATCCGGTCTCAAAAAGCACCGTTGTGTAGGGGTGAACTCCCCCCGACCTTATTTGCGCCTTTAGTTGTTTACTCTTAAGTTCAATACTATCTCGCTGACGATGTCATCTTTTCCACTTAGAACGTGCTCTTAAAATGTCCCCCGACTGGCAACGGGAATGGATAAGAAGTGGTACCGCGATAGAAATAGAGTGCGTGGCGCATCCGAAGAAAGAACTATTCATCCTCAGATCAATTATGTGATTTTTTCCAATAAAGTAAGTGACAGAAGCCAAACTCTGACCTTATTAATTCATTTCATAGCGCGCCTCCTCCCTTCCCCCCCCCCCCCCCCTGAAGATGGTCCAGGAAGACGTTGCGAGACATATGGTGAAGATAACCCTCTGTGAAGACGACTTTCGATGTCAAAACAGCCTTCAAAATCCCATTGTGCGCAACTGCTCACACCACTTCATTGAAGGCTTCCCGGCCTTCCCGACCAGTTGAGTGCGGGTAGGCCGGGAGCCTCCCGCCATCGACGCGGGAGCTTCCCGTTGCTTCATGACAGGTTCGTGAATACGAACTTTTGCTTCCCGCCCCGGTCGCTTCCCACGGGAAGCCGGGAACGTTCCCGGGAACGTTCATGAATTCGGCCACAGGTATCGGGTGCACGCGACAGCTGGTACCTACGGCTGTTCTCCATGCGACCTCCAAAAAAAGGGTAAAATAATTTTTTGTTCAAGGAAAATTTTAGGCTGACCTTCTTTATTGTTTTAACTCACCTATTCAATATTCGAAACACTAAAAAATTATTTTTTTTGAGAAAAAGTAATGGCTTAGAGCTTGTTTTAAGAGCAGGAAAGCGGTCACTTTTTAGTGTAAGGAAAGTTTACGCCATTTGCAGAATTTCTGTCTGCATGTAGTTTGGCACCTGTTCACGGTACAACAAAAACAACTGTAAGGAACACACATATTCTCACTTTGATGGTTCATGCAAGTGGTACATATTTACGCCATCAATCAAGTAAAAGCTGCGGCGAGCTTATTGAGTGCATAGCGCGATCTTATCTTTTACTGCGCTATATGCTTGCTTTTTTGCTGTGACATATTTCATTTCATTATTTCTTCTCCAAAAACGAAATTTTTATAAAATTGTTGCACTTGTCGGGCAGGTGAACTAAAAAATTTCAATAAGAGTTATACCAGAATTTTCCTTGAACAAAAAATTATTCTAACCATCTTGTTGAGTCTGTAGTTTAACCTGACTGGAGACCATTTCGGTTTGGACGAACACGCTCTGATTTCAAAGGTCTTAAAGCTAGTTTAAAAGAGTGTTCAATTTGATTTGAAAGTGTCCAATTCGACGTGAAAACGGTATATACAAATTGGAAGTCCTCCGATGGGTAGGAGTAGTCTCACATTTTCAAAGTTTCACATTTACTGGACCCCTATTCCCGTATTGCGTTGAAATTTGAACACCTCTGACATTTTCGCGCCAGCTCACTGCCTATCGTCACTTCATGCCCTCACGCGTCTCCTGTCGCAAACGAGTGCGCGTCGACTGCTGACTGCTGCGATTCCTGGGGTTGTTCGAATTTGTTCCGGGTTTTGTTTTTTCTGCCGTACCTTTGTCACCACTCTTCCTTTGATTAGGAGTGCTGTGGCTGTGCAGGTTTGCGTGCTTTTAAATACTTTTTGTGCATCGCGATGCAGCATCTGCGATGTCGCGCGCGGACAGCGGCGGAATCAAATCGTGCCCATCCACAGTCGGCCTCTGTCATGTTTTCTTTTCGTCTTTTTTAATGTATCGTGAACTGTTTGTAGTCTGCTTTATTACATTTCTCAGTCCCGTACTTTAATGGATCATTACTTACAAGCTAAAAGCATGCTTAGGAAGGGAACGCATTCTTTCTGGGCATGCTGTATCAGAATAGAACATAGTAATTTGATATATTTCAGATGTAGGCTCTTTCTGTCGTATCGCAAAGCGGATAGATGATATTCGCACGAAAAGGAGAAGTCGTGTCATCGTTGTGCTATCTGGAAAAAACCAATCTGGGAAACAAAAGGTACGAGTTTGCTCGCCAGCTCTTTTACCCCATTTGAATGCGTTTTCAAAGTACGAATTACGGACAGTTGTCAACCGAAGAAGGTTATAGTAAAGCTGATCAACTTAGCGTTATGTTTATTGAAAGCCCTGCTGGATACCATGCAAAACAGGTGTGAAAACATTTTCTGTTTTGGTTACCAATTCTTCGTTTTCCTCTCCTTAAGAACTTAGTTGACAGCAGCTGTTCGCAGCTTAAGTATTTATTCTTTGTGTACATTCATCTGTGTTGGTTAGGCTTGCTACCGATTTTTACGTAGAAAATTGTTCAAGAAGCTATATTATGCAAAAAAGCATGCCAGCCGTTAATTTACTCATGGCTTTGGGATGTGATGGAGTCAGGGAGTATAAATAGAATAGACCCAAGAAGTAATAGTTCCTGTTTTAAGGAATTTGAGGCAGAATTCAGTAGAACATGCAAGGGGTGTTTCCGTCGTTAGGTCATTTTTCTTCTTAACCGCTAGTTTGGCTATGTCCCGTGAAGTGTTTTCAGGAGAATGTGATACATAATCTACAAGAGATCCTGAAAATTGATTCTGCTATCCAGTGGGAGTTAGTAGGAATTGCACTGAAGTCCTTCAATTCGAAGCCTGGGTGCATTCGTGGTCCAAGTGATGTCTTGTTCCACCTTCCTTTACACTTAATATCGCTGACATCCCAGATGCCCTGTCGTGGTGCTATGGTGCTTAAATCGTTTTATAGCGAAAGGTTAGACATAGCAGAGCAATTAACTGCTCAGGATGAGTAGTCCCTCAAACTAGGATTCCACTCAGGGAAGTTAATTTGTTATGAGCTTCAACTACCACTTTAAAAATGCAGGTATTTCTTTGGAGAAGCATGTATAATATTTTTCCACTGTCGAGTAGAATCGCTGACTCGCGTAACTTTTCAATAAGTGACTTCTTATTCTGTGGAAAATTGAGACGTACTTGCAGTTTCGTTAAATACTTGATGTTTGCGCTCTGCTGAAAGAGTTAAAAAGTTCTTAGAAAGGATACCTAGGTACGCTATCTAGTGTTATGCCACATCAGTATGAAACGCGGCAATTCGAGACGTATTTTCGAAATGTCTCAATGTATGGGCGCGTATAGCGCAGTCGGAGGAGGCGCCGACTGTCGCCTGCACCCGATACCAGGTTCCTGGTTCGGATATTTCGCCCAGGCTCACCAAGCCTTCCATCCCTCCCAGGTCGGTGAATTGGTACCAGCCTTGTCTGGGAAGGATAAAGCGCTGACTTGTTCATTGGCTGGCCACCGCAAGTCATTGTATGGCCAAATACGCATTCAACACGCCTCCACGACATCCCGTAGAAGTAGAATGCGTGGCGCATCCCAAAAGCGATTGAATAACGCCATCGAATAACAAAGTGAGTACATGGCGTACGTAGGGGATGGGGGGGGGGGGTATTAGTGTGGTCATGTTTCTTGTTGGGAACAACATCGATCAATCCGAAGAAACGTAGGAGAGTGCTGGGTAGAACTTTTTTTTTTCAAATGCGCATTGCTTTGTTCTGATTTCCAGACAAATGTCAAGCGAAGAACCTCAAGGAAGGGCTAATAAATCTAACGTCATATTTATTGAAATGTCCGCGAAGGCCAGGTACAATGTGAGGTGTGAACTTCTACTTTGCTTTTTCATTCTCGTTTTATTTTCGGAATGCACTGAATAGTATGTAGCTGGAAGCTAACCGCAGTCCTGTTCCAGTGTTGTTCAGTTATGTAAGTTGCGGTGGTTTCCGATGAATATGAGGAAAATTTTAGGCTAAACTAGATTCCGATTGAAATGAAAACTTGTTCTACGGTAAGAAATTCCTGGTTCTGATGTGTAATGGTGTCGAAATTTCAATTACGTGATTCAGAAAGATTACTAATTTTCTTTGAATGTGCGAGGAGTAATTCAGTAAAACGTGCAAATAAATTTCCTATCTTCGTATGTTTTTTCTACTTAATTGCGATTTTATCCATGTTCCGTCAGGTGCAAGGGATTAAATGTCTAGTCTAATAAATGTCCTACAAAAATGATCCCTTTGAACAATGCGAGTTATTATGAATGATATTGAAGTGCCCAGGGTCAGGAACGACTGAGTTCCATCTTTGACATTTTTTTTTTGACTTTTTTGTTGACTTCTGTCCCTTGCGATATCCTATGATGTCGTGCTATAACTGCTGCTCAGTTTATGTCTTCTTCGTTTTGTTACCTTCTTTAATTCGACGACAGGAAGTGGACGTTTTGCGAAAAGTTATTGTATTTGGTTAAGTCATCCTTCGAAAATAATAGATGACATGTGGTGGTAGTGGCGGTGAGCTGGGGGATACAGCGCTTACTAAAGCTAATTACGCAGCGGCACTACACGGACTGGGTAGGTGCCTCCTGACAGCCCAAGTGACATTGCGTGACCTATATGTGTTTCAGGTGTTGCGCCCCATCGCTGGACCACTTCTAGGAAATATTCAAAAAGGCGCACGCATATGCAACTGTGAGTCATTATTGGTTGTTATCGTTAAAAAAATTGGAATATTACGTTGTACCTGGAATAATAAGAAATTCCTAGATTCCACATGTTCGACTGTCATGAAACCTGGGCATGTCTGAATTGTTTCAATACTTCTGGGCCACGCAGGTTTGATATGATGGAACGTTTACTTCGGCCTGACGCTTCGACAGTTTCGTCGTCTTCAAAGGCCTGAAAGAAATTCGAAGCCTAAGATCAGTCATTCATCACGGCAAACACTCAGGTTTCCATCTCAGCCAGTTTCAACGAGTTCTTAAGAGTGTCAAGGTAAATCCTACTGAAGCAAACCGAACCCACCGTTGTTCCACCAGCACTGAGTGAAAGCCCAGTTATTGGACTACCATAGAGCAAATGAAACCTACCAAGTACAAATCTATAGTGATGTTAAACGGTATATGTCGCGTAGGTGAGCAGCATTGGTAGGTGGGAACGCCTAAACCAATCAGAACGCATGGAATGGACATGCCATTTAGAGAGGGTATGTACAGTTGGTACCCTGATGGGCTGGCATGTGTTCGGCCTGTGCTCTGTTTGGTTACTATTGGCTGGCACGCTCCCACCTACCAATGCTGCTCACCTACGCGACATGTACCGTACTTGGTCTTGGTCTCATATCCCACACAACGGAATGAACGGCAAAAATCACTGGTGGTCGCAATGCACTCGTTTCGGTTGTTCATCGTTGGGTTACGTTCTCGAATCCAAAAGGCCTCTAGAGTCTTTCTGGTTCCAATTTCACTTTCACATACCAACACAGTGCACTTCATACTAAAATCATCTCCACCGTGGGGTTCCTCTCGATGTTTACCGAGTGGGGTTAGTAAGCTCCGCTTCTGCTTACCAGCTAGATGTTTCCTGATGCGAACACTTAGTGCTCTTCCTGTTTCACCTATGTATAGCTCGCCACAGGATAAACACTGAAGTTGGTAATCAACGCCCTTCTGCGCACAGTCTCCACTCATTCCATACGGGCAAACCACGCAGTCTCTCATTATGCATGAGCGATCGTAATGCCTATTGCGAACAAGGCTTTACGATCGCTCATGCATAATGAGAGACTGCGTGGTTTGAAACCTAAGTCTTTGCCGAGATGAGTGCCTGATCTTAGTCTTCGAACTTCTTTCAGGCCTTTGAAAACGTCGAAATTGTCGGAACGTCAGGCCGAAGTAAACGGTTCATCATATCAGAAGTATTGAAACAATTCCTAGATTCCTTTGTCATTTACTTCACCTAACTCATCAACACATGCTTTAGATGGAAGCAGTATTTCGGCGCTAGGTGGCACTAGTGGGTTAGGGTATGTTCATGGCCCCATTACGGTACGACGTATGATGAGCTCCAGCACCGGTTAATCGCGTCACCAAATCAATATGGGAACTTATTGTTAAATCTTGTCGAGCTGCAATAGAGTCCTAAGCCATCCCCTTAGGGGAGCAGTCACCACATGACTGTTCCATGCCATCTGTGCGCTCCGAGTGAGGATTTTGCTTCTCGTAGAGCGCAAACAAACGTAATAACAGTTAAAGAGACAAAATAGGGCTCTGCTGCTGCAGCAGCGTCTATTTCGTAGGTACTAATCGGGCTGGTGCCCGCTCCAAGATTGCACATGGTCGTAGAACACTCAGGTAGACACGATTTCTGGACAAGGAAAGGAACTCCGCGGTCTGACTGATCTAACATACTCGTTTTAATATACCTTGGCCATATGCAGCGGGCGCTAGCCCGCTTAGTACCGTTTCTTACATGTTAGGTCGCAGTGGGAGTCAATTAATCGAAGATGTGAAAAAGATACAACTACGTGGTAAGGTTGCCGGCTAAAGTGGTGTGAAACGTGTAAAATTTCGACACATCAAGTTTTGTCTCAATACTTCAAGGACGTCTGTGTCGAAGCAGGGCCTTTCTGCCCCTTTGCTCTTTATTTTTATTTTTTTTGTTTGTTTTCATGCAAGGTAGGCGCTATTGTTTGCGCGAGGTTCTTCACTCGCAAACGCACCAGAAGCCGCTTAGCGCCGAAGCGCAGCACCTTTTCTGCACTAACCTACCTATCATCCCTAATCCTCCACGTAGGAATGTCCCAAGTAGCTTCTTACCGTTACATCCTTTTCCTACACGTTCATTTTCAATAGTGGTTTCTCAGGTCACGTGTTTTGCACTAGCCTTTGTGCGAGCTCTACTCATCGAGCCGCCTAGGCTAAAGCTTGGATTCGAAAATCTCTGTGACAACCCTTCCAATTGAAGAATGATGCATTCAGAGCGAAGCAGTTAGGGATACCAGAGTGGTGATCTTATTACATGACATGTTGTTTTGTGCTGTAGGCATTGTTGCTGGGACTGTGTGTGGAACAAACACCGGTTGTTTTCAGGAGAATCATCTGCTCGAAGCAACGAAGAGGAAGTCGTTGTGATCGAAAGTTGTGAATACAGTAATCAAACAGCAGCAAATCGGTGCAGATGGCTGCACTTTGCTGCCCCTATTCGTTTCCTGAGTCGATTCGATATCGACCATCGTGTTGCTGCTTTTTCCTTTCTTTATTGATTTATGTTCAGGAATGAACTTTACACATGTGGAAGGTGTTCTTAATCGTGTATCTCGACAAGCATCGATGATGGAAGCGTATACGAAAGGGAAATAAATGTTAGGGTGCTCGAAAACCTTGTCTTTTGTGAATCTATCTCACGCTGAGTTGTGCGTATGCATTTGTAGGCTACTTATGTGTTCTGATGTGATCGCGACTTGTTGTTCATGTTCTTTTTGCTTTCAACTTATTGCTGTAACGATGTGCGCCTAAAAAGAACACTAAAAAGGTAGCGATATGTCCAGCAAAGGAAGACGTCTCTGAAAGCCAAAACGGTGTGAAAGAAAACTCAACAGTTGTGGAAATGATGAGTCAGATGGAATAAAATGCTAGGATTCCGAATATTTTTATTCGGGCGGTTTTTCATTCTTTTTACTACGTGGCTTTTCGGAGTTGCAGATATGAGTATCCTAATCGGTTGTCCGCAGTACACTTATTCAATGATTTGCCTAGGCATCCAACGTATGCAGTTGGAACATGTAAGAGGAAGATAACATCTCCAGGTTAGAATGCGGATTGTGAATATACGCTCACTATCTGCAACAGGGTGTAGCGCATATTGTTTCCTTACCAGCCTCATAGAGCACTGTTATTTCAACGGCTGCTCTGACGTATTTTTTATCCGCTGAAATCACTGTTGTGAATACGACTACGATTTGGTATTTGAAGCGTAGGTATGTGTGTGTGTAATAACACTGAGCTAGGTATACTCCTTTCACGTCAATGTGGATACTCCTCTAAACAAGTCTAACATTTTTGAAATCAAGCTGTACGTTCTCCAAGTCAAAACGAGCTCCTTCCATGAAAAACTGGAGGCCTTCCAAAAGGATAAAGGACGGCGTTACTCACTCTCTCTTGGGATGCGCACCGCATTCTACTTCTACGGGATGTCGTGGAGGGAATTTGAATACGTGTTTAGCCATACAATGACTTGCGGTGGCCAGCTGATGAAGAAGTGGCTCAGTGGTTTATCCTTCTCAGACAAGTCGGGTACTAGTTCGCAGACGCCAGAGGAGTGGTTGGTCTGGGTGGAAGATCCGAACCAAGAACCTGGTATCGGGTGCACGCGACAGCACCTCCTCTGGTTGTAGTCCACGCTCCCTCTAAAAAGGTAGAATAATTTTTTATTCGTGGAAAATTTTAGGCTTACTTTCTTTGAAGTTTTAGCTCACATGCTCAATATTTGAAATTCTATAAAAATCTGTTCTTCCAAGAAAAATAATGGTTTAAAGCTTGTTTTAAAGAGCAGCAAGGCGGTCATTTTTTAGTGTCAAAAAAGATTGCTCCAAGACGTTGCGATTTTTGTTCGATTGATCGCAGAATTTCTGGTTGCATGTAGTTTGACACCTGTTCTCGATACAACAAAAACGACGGTAAAGAACACATATTCTCACTTGGATGGTTCATTTAAGTGGTATTTACACTATCAATCAACTAAAAGCTGCGGTGAACTTTTTGAATGCATAGCGAGGTCCGATACTTCAATGTATTAACAACTGTTTGCTTTTTTGCTGTGCTTTAAGACAATTTTTATTTTATTATTTTTTCTCCAAAAATGAGATTTTTCATAAAATTGTGACACTTGTTGGAACTTGGGATTTCAGATCAGGGGTGCACGTTTAACGGTTAACGATTTAGCGAATTAACGGCATTTTTCGTTAAGATCTGGCTTAACGACTTAACGGGAATTTTTAGAAATTTAACGGAATTTTTAACGGACGTTTTTTCAGTGAGTTTATCACATTTACCTTTAGTCTTCACCAATGTTGCAGGTCTCTCATCTCCCCGATTAGGACTGCTCCTGAAGAAACTATTGTAGTCAGCAAGAATATTTGAATGTTTTCATGAATTTGTTTGGGTTTTTGGAAATAATGCGTTATGGGGCACGTGTAGAGCAGTTGGAGGAGGTGCTCGCGTGCACCCGATACCAGTTTCCTGGTTCGCATTTCCCGCTCAGGCCAATCAAATCTTCCATTCCTCCAGTGTCGGAGAATTGGTACCAGAGTTGTCTGGGAAGTAAGGAGCGCTGACTTCTTCATCGGCTGGCTACCGCAAGTCATTTCGAGGCCCAATACGCAATCAAATCGCCTTCAGGATATCCCTTAGAAGTAGAATGCGTGGCGCATCCCAAAAGGAATAAAGTAACGCCGTCCTTTATTCTAATCTTTAATGCATTTTAGAGCTAGAATTTTCTTCGCCGAGCCAGCAAGCACGTCAACGAATCCACAAAGATACTGATCTAACCCCTCGTAAGATATGCCTATCCTCACTTGGCGTTGCTTGTCCCAGAATACGTCTGCCAGCCAACTAGAACAGTCGAGACGGAGAGAATGTCTTCGGCCGCTGGACGTATTTTAAACGATTTTAGAAAAACACTAATAACAAAAACTAGGAAAGCTACTTTTCCTGAACGTTAACACGTTGACGAAGTGTTACACTTTTTAGGCAGTGTGAGGCCGTGTGACATGATGTCATGTCACGGTCCCGACGTTGCAAAAAATGGCTTGGTTACGCCCACCATGCCCTCGAAAATCGTGCGTTTGACAACGTATTAACATGCCACTGATGGGCTTTTATGCCACGGATGGGCTTTTAATTGTATTTTTTTATTAAATCCTGTTCTGTACTAGCGGGCTGGTGCCCGCATCGAGATTGTATATGCTCGTAGAACAGTCACACAGAACAGTTTCCCAAAGAACTAGGAAAGGAGGGAAGGGAATCCGGATTCTGCCTGAGCCTGAAACCATTTTAAGATACCCTGTCGGTGGTCATCTTCAATGATAATTCCATAGCTATTCTTACTCCACACCTGTGGGTAATTTTTTGCTGAGAGCTTGTTTATTTTTCTATGTTAGTTGATGTCCAATTGATTAATTTACATTGCAGTATTACACTCCATTCCTTGAACTTTAGTTGTTGATCTTTTGAAGTTGAAACGTAGAAGGTTTTCCTTGATTTTCGTCACTTGAAATAATGGTTTGCAGCTAATGGTACTTTTTAACGAAATTTAACGATTTACCGGAAATTTAACGAAAATTTTCCGTTAAAGAATTTCGTTAAAAAATTTAACGTACAGAACTTTGTGTGCACCCCTGTTTCAGATCACGCGGACCCTCGTTTTCAGCAGCTATTATCGACTTCTCACGAAGAAAGCCAACAACTGCACCTACGTTCTGTTCAGGGTTCTGAAAACGAAAGATCCTGGAGTCTATTTACGAGCCTATAAGACCTATGTTCGACCTGTAATGGAGTTTGGAATAACTGTCTGGAACCACTGCAGAAACGGAGACATTCAGCTCTAAGCGAGCGTTCAAAACAGCCTTACACGAAAGTTATTTATAAGGTGTTTTAGGCTAGATTACAGGCAGCTGCCTATTGGATCTGAAAAGGCAAAAATGCTTGGACTTCCAACATTATATAGCAGTAGGTGGACGGCAGATCTTGCTATGACGTTCAAGATTTCGACTCAAGAGTTTCTACAGATCCACTCTCTTTCTTTGCGTTCCGCTAACTCGATCCAGAAGAAGAAAGTTACGGCTATATACTTCGGTGGTAAGAACAAAGATTAGGTCAAACTTCTTTACCTATAGAAACCTTAAGGAGCTTAATCCATTCCTAGGTTGTGATAAAATGTCGCCCGGTTTATCTGTTCAGCCTTCCGGAAATTCTTAGAGAACCCTGCTGGAGAGCATAGACGATATGTCTGCTATGTTTGTCGCTTTTGGTAACGTTGTGTCTTTCAGAATGATCGTCCACAAACAGCAACTCTTGTTCGAGAACTTATGTTGATGGATTTCCGTTAACATTTGATGTCTGGTTACTTTTTTTCTTGTGTTTCACACGTGTGCTTTGATCCCATGTCTTTAAATAAATGAAATGAAAATAAAAATAAATTATTGGGGCAGGTGAAGGTGGTGAGGTAAGAAATTTCAATGAAAGTTATATCAGAATTTTCCTTGAACAAGAAAATATTCTAACCATCTTGTTGAATCTGCAGTTTAACCTGACTGGAGGTCATTTCTATTTGGAAGAACACGATTTGATTTCAAAAGTCTTAAAGCTGGTTTAAAACAGTGTTCAATCTGATCTGAAAGTGTCCGTTTCGACGTGAAAACGGTATAAAGAAATTGGAAGTCCTCCGATGGAGAGGAGTAGTCTCACATTTTCACAGTTTCACATTTACTGCACCTCCTATTCCCGTATTGCTTGAAATTTGAACACCTCCGACATTTTCGCGCCAGCTCACTGCCTATTGCCACTTCATGTACTCACGCCTCTCCTATCGCAAACGAGTGCGCGTCGACTGCTGACTGCTGCGATTGCCGGGTTGTTCGAATTTGTTCCGGGTTTTCTTTTATTCTGTCGCACTTTTTCCACCACTCTTCAATTAGGAATGCTGTGGCTCTGCAGGTTTGGTCTGCGTGGTTTTGAATGCTTAATTGCAGCGTCTGCGATGTCGCGCGCGGAAAGCGGCGATATCAAATCATGGGCCGTATACATACCTCGCCCCGACGCGCCCCGCTGGGAAATGGGGAGGAAATACCGTACTTCGGCGATGCACACCAAGTTGGGAATACAGTACTCCGGGGCTCTGGAGGGAAATCTTGCGTCCCCCTACTCGGAGGTAGGTGGAATTCGGACTGGAGCAGAGACGTTGCTGATTGGAGCGGACATGCTGCCGTCAAGACGATGCTTTCGAACTATGCCTCCACATAGGAGCAGCAGAGGAGGGCTAGAAAGGGACTTCGTTGATGTTTTGGTATATGTGCTGCTCAGTGAGGTCATTTTTGAACAGCAGTGTTAAGCATTTCTGGAGTTCGACCTTTCTTTCATTCATTAAGTAAAACAGGCACTTACTGAAGCTAATTTTCAAGCAGTGTCCAAGTGTTGGATTTTTTTTATATTTTCGTTGGTTGTTGGGTATAAGAAACGCCTACTGAGGCTATGATTGGACCACTCGTGTGTATGTGTGTATTTAATGCGAGTATAACAAAGTCTAGCTAGGCTGTCTTTATGTTAGTGCTTTCATTTACTGAAATGTACATTTTCCGAAACCTTAGGTTAAATAATTAATACTTTTAAGGCTAAATGCTGCTTGGACGTTTTACCCTTTAATTTTTACCGTAGAGATATGGATTCTCCCACAGGAATCTAGATTACGGAAAATGCAGTGCCGACTTACCGTAACCCAAAATTGCGTGAGCGGTGTGTTGTGCAATCACGACACGCCGTTTCACAGTGAACGCTTAGAGAAAGTACTCTACAACAGCTCTTTCGAGATCGGAAGACAGTGAATGCGAAGGAGATGCACTTTGGAACTGCTCCTACGGACCGGGGTTGTGAAATTCAGTTCCTTAACTGAGTTTATGTGTCACGCAGCCGGTTTTATTCATGCAGCTCTCCTAGAATCTACATTTTCTTAAGGAATCGCATCCACTTCAACGTTGCTGTTCTATTAGTTTGATCGAAGACTGTCGGATTTAAGCCGTTACATTCAAATTGAAGTATTTCCGTTCAGACTCAATCTTAATGAATTCTACCGGAATCTACAGAATTGCTGGGAAGGTCTGGGCAGTCCAAAGTGCGTAGGGGTTCAGAAGACGTGAGGAACACGTCGTCCAATGTGCGTAGGGGTTCACAAGACGTGCCGAACACGTCGTCCAATGTGCGTAGGGGTTCAGAAGACGTGCCGAACACGTTGTCCAATGTGCGTAGGGGTTCAGAAGACGTGAGGAACACATCGTCCAATGTGCGTAGGGGTTCACAAGACGTGCCGAACACGTCGTCCAATGTGCGTAGGGGTTCAGAAGACGTGCCGAACACGTCGTCGAATGTGCGTAGGGGTTCAGAAGACGAGCCGAACACGGCGTCCAATGTGCTTAGGAGCTCGTATGGCCCAACGGAAGGACTTCACAGTAGGGGGGGGGGTGAGCAATCAATACCGATCGATATTATCGAGAGAATAAAGCGCCAAGTTTACATCGGTTGGCGACCGCAAGTCATTGTTGAGATAACAATACTTTTCACGTAATACGTAGAAGAACAGAGCGTGGCGGATCCCAAGAGGGTTGGAGTAAGGCTGTCTTTTACTTTTTTATTCTTAGGTATGCTACAAGTATTTGCTCACGTCTTCGTTTCATTGCATCGTAAGAGGTGTTCCAATATAGAATTCGGAGAGTGGTAACTATTCCAGAGTATAAATTCGCTTGCTAGGTCTGCCTTTGATATAAATGTGCACTAAATTCATCAGTATTTCACCACGTCGGCGTGCTCCGCGCGTTGTACATCCACTTTGTGCTCTTCAAACTGAATGTTAAACCGAAAAAATGTGAAACTGAATGCAAAAAAAAAATGCAAGTATGGTTTTGATTTACATCCCGGTAACTACTCTTCCCTGATTTATCTAGTTTAACCTTTTTCGTCCTTATCATCGTCTGTCGTCTACGATGATGCTCCAGCCTTGAGAGGTCAGGAGGCGTGACGCTACCATACAACGGACGCACGGCAGTTCTCGCTCCACCTGTACATAGACCAGTTGGTCTCTCAATAAACTCTGCCTCATCTCTTGTACTCGCCCCTCATATCCACTGAACCACCGCATTATTAGTACGTATAAGTCTCGCCGTATCGTCGTATACAGTCCTGATACCAACAAACAAACAACCGTTCAACTGTGCCACGATTAAGAGAATAGGGATGTTACGATAACCACAAACTCCAAGAAGAGGAAACCGCGTTAAAGGAGAACTAGGAAAAACGTTTGCCTGATTTTACACAGGAAATTCTATGGTTCATTGACGTTAACCTTAAGATACCAACAATTAAGTGCTTTTCCTGGAATAAAACTGGTTCTATACTAAACATCTGGACAATTCTGCACTACTTTTTATCTTTAATCAGCTGGGGTATTATTCCCAAAGCATGCTCCTTGTACATCGCGTGAAAATCCCGGAACAGGGCGACCGTGATTGCACAACACACCGCTTACGCAATTTTGGGTTACGGTAAGTCGGCACTGCATTTTCCGTAATCTAGATTCTTGTGATTCTCCCAGTACAGTTACGGCTTTTGGACTCACCCAGCGTCCGTCGCCGGCTTCGTCGGCGACTGACGCTGGGTGAGTCCAAACGAGTCCATACGACGCATAGCTATGACTTGTTTAACTCAGTACAACTATGGATCTAACTTTGTCATTGTTGCAAGAACCCGTAAAAACAAAGGGGAACAATAAATAGGCGAGTGAACAGGTGTATATAATGTGACATAACAGCGTTTTGATAGGCTTCATATCGAATCTAGTACCCATTTGACAGTATACCTCACGTCTTTCGTCATTCCTCGGCCGTCCCTTCACCCGGACTAGAAAACGATTACGGGGCAGCTCGGCCCCGAGCATGCTGATTCATCGCGGCGGGGCAGATCCCAGACGGAAGAGTGCCGGCGCCTCCGCCGACCCTACATCTCTAGCCGCACGTGCAATTCATGCAATTGCTTTCCCACGATGGAGAGACTTCACATGAGATTCAGAAGAAAGAAGGTGTTGGAAGTACCGTTGTTGCGAAATGGCGTCGTTCGAACCGGTTCGAGTGATGTTTGCTCCCTTACAGCAAAGGGGTGGAGATATGGCGATATATATCCTACCTCGAGATCGTCAGCTGTGTATGAGTGGGCGTATAGGAAGACACTCTCAGACGGAGAGACCAGCACCTTCGTGTGCTGTGAATACCGATCGCTTAAGGATGGAGAGCGCGAGGTGTACAATCAGCCTGTGCCTTCCTGCAAAGTAAGAAGTGGAGACTTCATAACGGATCCTGAAAATCCGGTTCGCACTCATTTCTCTGAGCCAAGACCTCGTTCTATTATGCGCCGTAGGGTGATCGAGAGGTGCAACGAATTCTGGGCACAACCCTATACGGGAACTCCAACCAGCGTTATCCAAGGCTTAGTAGCTGATGTGGCACAGCCACGCTTCGGTCAGGAGGCACATGAGAACAAATATTGTTTAGAGAACGATATTTATGGTTTCAGACGATACTTTCACAGCCCCAGAGCGGATGGCAGTAGTGGAACAGCTAACTGTTCCCTCACGGAATGGGCAGGATAGCCTGCGAACTTCGCTGAAGGGTTTCACAGAAAACTTCGAAGGGCGTTTCCTACAGGCACCCCTCCTATGGCAGCTCTATTACAGCTTTTGGCCTCACAGTTAACTATGGCTAAATCGCAGATCCTGCCTATAGCAAATGGGGAAATAGCGACAAGATACATCCGAATTCGCGAAGCCTGTAGGTAACATGAAATACACGATGAGATGAGACGCTTCAGACAGTTCCTCAAGGCGGATGGTCGTCCACCTACCACAAAAGAGTATAAGGATCACCTTGATACCTTAGCCAGCAACCTTGCCCACTAGTTAGCTCTCAGTGTGCCCCCGTCCCCTCGTTGTACTCCTCTGAAGAGCACTACGCATGTTATCCTGCCCATTCCGTGAGGGAACTGTTAGCACACTCGCCTTTGTATTCAGGTACCAGCGTCGGTCGCCGGCTCCGCCGGCGCCGACGCTGGAGTGTGCGGGCCACGCCAGGCTAGCCGGCTCCGCCGGCATCGGGTATGGCGGGCCACGTTAGGGACGTAGCCCAAACCTAGCTACGGATGCTTCCTCAATTTTCTTGCAATTTTATAGCACTTCTTCTTCTTCAAAGAATTGAGTAATGTTTGAGTTTTCATAATATCTTTATCCTTTCAGCTACAAAAACCGCTTTAGGCTTGCATCACAGTGCTGGAAAACAAAAAACTTCGGTGTGTCGCAAAATGAGATCTCTTCGTGCACTAGTACAGCACATACTGATTTCATTCGATTGAAAGAAAAAATTTTGTTTGAGCAGAGCTCCTGGCTAGTCAACGTGAGTCAGCGAGAAAACAGTTGTGGCAAACACGCATTTCCCCAATGTGCAGCTTCAAGTGATCAGCATTTACACCACTGATCGCATAAACAGAGATATGCCGGACGAACACATGGCGCGACTTTTCTCGCAGTGCACTCAAAAATCCCTCCCTTGTTGCAGCGTAAAATGCGCCAGAAACCATTCTTGTTGTATGAAAAAACAATTTAAGGAAATCAAGTGTGGTGACCTCGCACCAGACATCAGCTAAACCTCGGAATCAATCGCCTGCCTTTCTATCAGGACCGTCCAAGCCTTTCACCCACTAAACCCCCCCCCCTATCACCGTCTACGGTGATCCTCAGATCCATCGGGAGGTCGAGAGGGCGGAGCAACTGCTCCCGACCGGCTTGTATGCGATAGTCGGCAGTGTTGCCTATGTGCTGATACCACTCGCTTTGGACCTACGTGTCCTCCTTTATGAGACGTTCACCTGTACGCTTAGAGGAGCGACGTTCCTCAAATAAAGCCTATTCATCCACTCTTCTGTTATCCTTGTATATTTCCGCAACCCACTGAACCACCCATAACGGTGAAAGAGGAAGAAGCAATCCTCACGTCTCAAGCGCCCATAACACCCCCCTTAAAACAAATGTAGTTAACGATGTATGAACAGGGGCTATGCAAGGTATAACTAAAGCGGAACAAAGCTCATAAGTGATTTATCGAACGGTATAGCGAAGAATATATGATAATAATA
Organism: Heligmosomoides polygyrus polygyrus; assembly: GCA_947396885.1. Classification (NCBI taxonomy): domain Eukaryota; kingdom Metazoa; phylum Nematoda; class Chromadorea; order Rhabditida; family Heligmosomidae; genus Heligmosomoides; species Heligmosomoides polygyrus. Next base: position 85,328,430 of record OX377206.1, read on the forward strand.
GCGGCTCCACACATAATAATAGCGGCTCCACACATATAATAGCGGCTCCACACATAAATGATCACCTTACTCCTAGCAGAGCTGTGTTCAGATTCAGACAGGACAAGATCATGAGTAGTTCTCAGCAGAGCACGTATAAAACAATACGTGCCGACAGTCAGAATGAGTAGAATGGTTGAGGCAAACACGGACGAGAGTACTCATTTGCTCATGGTGAGGCGCTCGCCCCGTATCTCTCTCACCAAGTGGAGGTCCTCGGGCATGATGGTGACGCGCCTCGCGTGGAGAGCGGCCAGGTTGGAGTCCTCAGACAGGGACGTCAGATACACCTCAGCTGCTTCCTGAACAGAATTCCTTGAATGCACAACGAGACCGCTATTTGCGCGGAGCTCTGAAGTTGAACGTGTAGATTAAACTCGTTCTACCCGTTCTCTGGGGAGGCTTCGATACGAGAGGCTTGGCTACAACCGCATTTCACTCTTCTGAAAGCTCCTTCTCCCAAAATGGAAATAATTTAGGAAAAACCTGGACCGCCATCTATATATAATATACTTGCACTGAGCGGGCTGAAATGAAAAGTGGAAATCACTCCAAAATACGTTCTAGATCCGTTTAACACTGGATACATAAAGGGTCGGATAGAGCACTACAATGCAAAACGAATTACAAATCTTCATTTCATATTTCCTATTCAGGGTTTTCAGGATCAGCTGTGGATGAATATATTTAGATCTACATAGAACCACAGACAATTACGGACAGTCTGCCTTTTCATACTCTCGTTGGACGTTGCACCGAAACCAACAAAGGCTACCACACATCATAACGAACAATGCGAAATTTGATTTAGTTAGGTTCCAAACCGAAAGCGCAGATGTAGTATTCCCCATCCCTTCGAGGTCGGTGAATTGGTACCGCGCTTGTCTGAGAAGGATAAAATATTGAGTTGCACATAAAGGCGGTGACCGTGACCCGCCCATAACCTGTTGAAGACGGAAGGTTTGAAAGTCGTCGATATCCATCCTCGCAGATGCGGAAATTGCGGGAAGAGATATCGACAAATGAACAAAATCGTGTGCTCTTTGTGGGAACGACGAAGCTTTTCGGGAAAAGCTGAGAAAATATCACACTATCGCCGTGAAAACGGTTTTCAATACATTGCCTAACATATGATGTGCAAGTTATGACGGAAGTCTAGATAGCAGTCCATCCTGTATCTCCTTCTCAACCGGCAACTTTCCGTAACCCACCAAATCTACGTGAACTTCTCCAGTAATTTTATTTCTGTGATCGAGCTTAACATTTTCATTTAAGAAGATTTCAGAAAGGTTTTCTGAATACTGCGAGGAAGATTGTGCACCGTATACATTGGATCCGAACGAACCATTTTCGGATATCCCACTCCGAATCATCCAAAAATGTGAAGCCCGCGAAATTGCTTGTATCCGGATCATCCAAAAATCCGGGGTCCGCGAAAACGGCGTTACTCGAGTCATCCAATTATCCGATAATTTCCGATCCGATCTAATGTATAGTAGACCCCTCGCCGTAAACATGCACCCAAGTTGTTGTTGGATGATAAATCATTAATGATAAAGAGATATATGTCTATGCGTGGAGCATATCTCGTTGAAAACGGATACCAATTGTGAAGGATTTGTTCAGCGGCAATCTACATTCGGTCGGTAAAGAATTGCTGCACATATCTGGTCACCGTCGATTTGCAAACAATATCCCTGGTCTCAGCTTAACTGAAGATTGTGGGAGTGGAACTGCGTGTGTTCGTGGTCTTATTGTTTGGGCAGAAGTTCCCCCCCCCCCCCGCACTGTGATGATTAATCGGTGACGTGTTTTCCAGTAGAGAAAGTGACTTTCTCTTCTGGAAAACACGCCACCGAACACGCGAGTTCATGACCGTGATAGATCACGGGGGATGAGAACTGCTAAACAGAAAGTAGCGCCCGTGGCGGCTGTCCACTGGCTAGCCCCCGCAAACATTTTGATAGGCCACACACGCATTCAAGTCACCTCACAGTGTCCCGCAAATTATAATGCGTGACACATCTACGTAACTGAACAGAATAACGGAAATCTTTCATCATGTACACTTACTAGATCAGGTGTGCAGGACCTCTGAGCTGCTCTAAAATTCTCTGCCCACACCATACCATTTTTTCAGTGGCTCCGAAAGCCGTTGAATACATGGTTCCTGAAGGGTACTTACGCTTGGAGTAGACTACGAAGAATGACAATTAATAGCGTTCCAAAGCCTGATATGTATTGTTCTGCTTTCTCCACGCGCATCTACAGTTTATAATGCACACAAAAAATATTACAAACTAAAGGAGAATTCTCAGTCAGAGAAGTGAGGTGCTTATGTCATCAAAACTTTTGGATGTTCAATGTCGCATGAATCCTGCGACATTGAACATCCAAAAGTTTCTCCGGACATTCATAGAACTTCCGAAATGATCACTATAGCTGTATGCAGCATTACTGAGCAATACACATCCTTACTTACCTGCAAAACCAATAAAGCCTCCGACTGCCAACGGAATTCCTCTTTGAGGCCGAGTTTCTTACTCACCTTAAAAGGCAAATAAATAGAACTGCGTAAGGTGAGGAGATGAAAGGCTTCACCCACCTGGTTCGCGATGTCACGAACCACTCTCTGGAAAGAGATACGGGGAATAATCGTGTTCGCCTCAGCATGCTTCTCTGAACAGAACTACCTCACTCAAAGCCTAGGTACCTGCATCACTAGGACGCGACCAGCGCATGAAGTTAGCCTTCAACACCTAACCCGCTTGGTCACGAATGTGAGACATTCTTCCCAGGTGAACTGCGAAGTCTCACTTGGTGTTCAGCACCACACTTATCCTTACGATTACGTGATATTGCTCGAAGGTCACTTGTGTGGTTCTTTGCGGCGTCGGTATGGCCTACGTGTTGGCTAAGCTCAACGATAGGTTCAGTAGCAGAAAAGCGGTCGGGTGAAATAGGATTGCTCACGGATCAGGCTCCAAGGTACACGTTGATTCGGGCCCGCAGCGCTTCAAATCCCGTGTGGCGTGCCCTTCGTGTTACTGTCAATATTCCAAAAACATCCGAGATGAACATGATGGTGCATAATTAAGACTTCTACAGCTGAATGTCTTCCAGGGATTCAGGTAATTTTCCCTGCTTAGTGATGGAGGAAACGGTAATCCCCTTATATATCAGTGCTTGATAAACTTACAACCGAAAAAAAAACCGTCTGAATTGTCCACCTAGTTTAGGATTGAAATTAAGGAAAATCGTTATGGGACCACGCAGTTGCCTATCCCTCTGCTAATTAGTCGCTGCAGCTAGCGATATTTGCGCGATAGTCCGGCGCGAATATGGTCGGGAAGGGGAGTGGGGCTTCTGATAAGCAGAAAATCCCATTGATCGTCGTTAATGTCCTCATCCTTGGCTTCAACTTATAGAGCCTGTAGTAAGGGCACTCCATGGCTAAAAAAAGCCCACTTTAAATCGCGCGGCTGTGGACTTTGCTCACTGGACAACTCGAAAGGGTTTTTTTTTCGGTTGTAAGTGTATCGGCGAGTCTATATATCCTGTAATACTCTCACTGAAACACAAACAGTTATCAAATCACGAAAAAACTTAACCGGTTGTTTCTCATTTATGAGAAGTAAGACATAGGAGAAGCCCAGATCAGAACAGCTACTGCTGCTTTCAAAGTCTCGCTCGAGTCAACCGTCCCACCCCCACAGTAGCCACTAAATTATTTACCAATGGCTTAGTACATCTGAGTATCTTACAGCTAAAGCATTTAAAGAAATTACATTGGAAATTGTTACATATTTCCCTGCCATACTACACTAGTACGTAAATATCATTCAGACGAAAGGGCTTTAATAGGCGGGCGAAAGGGCCCTTTCGAGAATTATAACGTCATGTTAACTGCAAGTTCTAGAAATACAATACTTAGCGGGCTGATGTCCGCTCGGAGATTGCACATGGTCGTGGAACACCCACATAAACACGGTTTCTGTATTCTCTCCCACGCCAGCGGAGGAGATCACAGAAAAGGGAACAAGGAACTCCAGGGTCTTGCTGATCTAACTTACCCGCGTTAAGGTACCTTGCCGGTGTGCAGCGGGCACCAGCCCCTGATCTTGCTTAGTAAAGGAAGTATTTTTGGGAAAGCTTTTATGTAGAGAAGCGTGTTATCAATATGCGTAACAGATAAACCTACTACAGCGTTTCTTGGGCACAATCACTGATGTGCTTTCGCCTTTTCCCTTCTTCTGCAGCTGCCTCTTCGCCTGCAGTTTTTTTACGGAGAACAACTTGTGACTTCACCGCGGCCACTGCTCGCTGCTTAGTACGTGCCATTCTGAAATATGAAATCTGAAGGCAAGATGTTCAGTGTGTAAATACTCTACGATAACTCAATTGAATGAAGCAAAACAAAATTCACGTCACGTCTACAATAAATGCGACTGAACGTACAAAGTAAATGAGATCGGAGACTACGCCACGATACACGATTCATTAGGGTTGATGAGGGACTTCATACGCAACAGATGGCATAGTAGGAAACAGGCAAGTATGTCGGTTGGAAACGACAGGTTATGAGATCTTTTCACTTGCAACTTGAAGTGAAAAGATCTCATAAGAATGTTCGTGTTCAGTGTGTGTTTTTTTCAACTGTAAAACTTAGTTGTCAGTACTTTGGTAGAAATACAACAATATATTACCTTGTACTGTGCTAACAACTAAGTTAATTAGTCACCTTCTTTATTGAAGAGCCTCGGGGTAACTAATTTGGCACTATTGTACTTTACGGACTCCTTAGGACGAGGAGAGGTCGAAAAAATTTTTTCGCCCAAACCTCGCCAAGGGGGTTATTTGTGGTGCTGGAGCCGGTGCCGCTTTCATACGACGTCACCAGCCGTCTTGCTCGCTGTCAATTGCACCGTAATTGCAATGATGGGCGGCCTTTGTGTGCGAATGGTCACCGCGTCCGCGACAGCGATCACCGCGCGCGAGAGCCTACACCGCGGTTGAGTGGGTTACCTCGGGGAGCGGATCGAACTTACGAATGGTCACCGCGTCCGCGACAGCGATCACCGCCGCACCGTAGTTAGCCGCTCCTGCGTCGCCACTGGTGACGGTTGCCAGTGCGGGAGCCGCTGCCGCAAACGCGACAGCTACTCCTCCCGACTTTGCATGAAGCTCGCTTTCCTTGGTAGACCTATCGGTAATTGGGGATGTGGAGGGAAACTGACGAGCGAATTACGACTAAGTCGGCAGCGCTAGAAAGCCCTGAGCAATGTCCGCTACGTCACGACTGAAGCGACACAACCCCTCTCTCCACGTCACTCTGCGTCTCTGACCGCGGCAGAGAAAGAGACTGCGGTTTGAAATTCCCGCCGCGCCCAGAGACTCGTCCGGACTCCGGAAACTCGTCTGCACTTTGTTCCGGAGTATGTACGTTTAACGACGAGTGCATGAAGCCCTCACTGGTTTTTCCTGTTATTATTCCTACTACGATTCCTTTAGTAAGAAAAGGCCACTGGCTACCTTCTGTGTCACGAAGAGAACGGCCAAGCTAATGATCATAGGCAAGGAACTAGGAGAGGAAGCTGAAGACTGGATCGCGCGAATACCGGGGACCAATGCCGGACTTGAAAATGTTTTGAAAAGTGAATCCAAACTATTGAAGGAAAACTAAGGGCAAAAATTAAGGTGTTGGCGAACTGTTGTAAAAGAGCATAAGAACGGCTGAAAATAATCCTGAAGAAGGTAGGTGAAGGGAGTACAACAGGTAGAAGTGAAGCAGAAGGACTGCAAGGAGACTCAATGAGAGTATTCTTTTTGATAGATGTCAAACACTTGCAGTCCCGTAACATGTGTTGTAGAAAACTATCCTGTTCTTCTTCACCTCCCGTCTGCCCACAGACCTGGATGCCGTCGTTGCTGCGGTGGAGGATGTCACGCTGGCGGCAGGTCAAGGCGGGGAGTCGGCAGATGTAGCGGCGTTGCGACATAGGTCACCGCAATAGCGAAGACATTCGTAAGTTCAGACCCTCACCCGGTTACCTCTCATGGCCTGTTGTAGACACTCAGCTTGAAAGTTGTCGGGATCTATCCTAATCGGAGGAGGGCATATAACCATTTGCGTCCACAATCCGTCTACAATGAGTTTTTTCAATAGCCTCTGCTGGTGTCCCATTATTCGCGGGCTTTTATTTAAATTCAGAAGATGTGGTTGTGTAGTATAGGATGACAAACGTAGCTGACGCTTTACGGTTTCCCCTCCAGACTAAGGTAGAACCAGTTGTCGACATCCATTCTCTCAAATGCGAGAATTGCGGGAAGGGAATGTGGACAATCAAACAAAATTCGAGCTCTATCTATTCAGCTCCACAGGAAACTTCTTGGGAAAGGCTAGGAATGTGAAACACTATCGCAGCGAAAGTGATTTTGTATACACTTCCTAACATAGGGTCTGCAAATTCTGATGCAGGGCTAGATAGGAGTCGATCTTGTATCTCCTTCCCAACCTAAAGCTTTCCTATGTGAAACAAGCCCAGGTGAATTCCAGAAGTAATATTGCTTCAGTAACCTTGCTTAAAATTTCATTTTAGAAGATCTATGGAGACTGCGAAGAAGAAAGAAGATGGCTACTCGCTCTAGCCCTACACCCAAGTTCTTATTGTAAAATAATACACTACAAGCACGATCCTGGCGAACACACCCCCGAATGGTTACCGTATCATATAGGCGTGCGTTGGCGGTGGCGCGCGAAATTCTTCATGCCTAGTGTTACACATGCGAACCTTTCGTGGCTCAGGGAATGCGGATCTGGGCTCACACTAGGGAAGGGACTCCAGGGTGGGTGCCATCCAAGCTGCTCGTGTGCAAACTGCTTTCGTCGCTCAGGGGGACTCCGCAGCTGGATTCTGCGCTCTTCGAGCGGCGAAGCGCATACGGCTGAAACAGTGCGCAGAAAAACTCCTCAGCTCTTGGATAGTCAACTGAAATGCAAGAGGGCCACAACGCATGGGAACCGTACCCCCCCCCCCCACATCCCTCCCATGAAGTAAACCCGCTGCCCACTGCACCGCGACCCACTTGCCAGCGGTGCCATCGCGGGCGCACAAAACATCGATCGATCAATCGACAACGTGGACGCCGACGCGCGATCTCTAAGCGGGAGGGCGCAGACAGCCGCAGGTATACGGTAACCATTCGGGGGTGCATTCGCCGGAATCGTTCCTCATAATACATTGATGTCAAAAAAGCAGCTTTCACCCTTACATATGTCTTGTCCAAAATGGATACCCATTAGTCAACCACGTTGGCAACCACAATGTGGCGGCTTTGTTCAATCAGAGAAAATGCGGCCACAGACATTCCACACTGCTTTTCAAACGTTTTTCTAAACCAAATTTGGTTTACTTTTGCTTCCCTTGCGGTGCATCCTACTCCGGTTCCCTCCGTTTTTCAGCCTTTCTGTTCCGTCCCTACTGCGAAAAATTGCGGTACGTCACCATCACTCGAGAACAATGTCCCTGGTCCCAGCTTAACTGCTTAATTTCGGGGTGGAACTGTGTCTGCAGGTCTCCTGTAGAAGTTTTCATCCTTTAGTGATGGTTCATCGCGGTGACGAGCTCTCCAGGAAGGAAAAGGATCCGTGGTTCTGGGCCATGGCCGATCGTGAGGCATGGATCCTTGAGCGGTTAAGTCGTCCGCCGCTTCGACTTTTGCACCGTTCGTCGCACCGTAGCGAGTAGCAAAAACTGACAAAGGTTCGAAAAGCAAAAGTGATCACATGCTCGCTGAGTGTACGTTCGAAAGATTGCGCGCTCCATAACCAACTTGTGAGCGTTCGCGGCTTCATGTGGCTTACTAGCCATCTACCAAGAAGCCGCGTTGCTTCCAGCCGAAATTTTTGCCGAAGCTACAAAGCTGTCAGGGAGTCGTTTGTTGTTCTGCGTGTACGCTGAATTTCAGTTTCCTCTCGGGAACACTGAGTCTAATCTACCTTATGGTATTTACTGTAGAACTAGGACGGCGTGGCGCAATGAAATCAATTTACTCACGATCAGGTCTGTTAGCACGCTGTCTTTTCTGTCTATTGCCGGTTTCAGACATAAATACTTAGGACCATTCCATCTATTTTCCAATCTTAAGGGGGCTCAAGTTTGAAGGTACATATCATAACAAGGAATAAAGGTGGACATAAACAACCCCCTGTGCGATGACTTGCGGTGCCCAACTGCTGACCGAAATAATGATCCAAGCTCCTTGAGCACGACGAGCGCAAGTCAATGTGTTATCTTTCCCAATCAGGATTATCGCTAGGAATCTAACGGGGTAGTAGGTTTCTTGTCCACGGCAGGCTCCGAACTGAGAATTGGTTGGGCGCGGCTGGCGGTGCCTTCTCTGACTGCGCTATACGTAGTCATTTTGAAGGAAAACAAGGTCTCTAATAGTGAATGTAGAAAGGAGGCACGGCTGAAGTAAAAGTGAACCGAACATATGCGAGGTGTTTTACCCCTGGAAGTTGTGAAACACTGTCGTTTCTTACAATTAGGCTTACATACATCTTTCCATGAAAGTTTCAATTTTGCAACCGCTGAGAGTGTGAAGCCCCCCCCCCCACCCTCCCCGCCCTGCACTAGGAAGATGCTAAAAGGCACTGTGCTTTTTTATATACAAAAGAATGATGAACGATTGAACACAATCGTAATGTGCCTGCAGAGGTTGCTATGCTTGGGAGGACGCCAAATGAGAAATTGTGCAGCCGTCAAATCCCTGGTTTCCGCGTCTGGATTAACGGAAGTGGTTTCATGGAAAGAACTCGATCGAGCTCAGAATTCCTTAAACTCAGTACAGAATGAAGTACCGTTGTAATACTAGGGCACTCAACAATCAGTTCCTCAAAAAAAAATCCTTCAAGACTACTACTCCCAAATTCAGAATATTCTATGGAGCGAAACATTTGGACCAAAATACCTAACAAAATGTTAATGGCCGCGTTTGCACTGTTCGAAGTGCCCAGGTTTCCCGCCAAGCATGGTCCCGCAACGAAGCACATGGTCTTGAAACGCTGGTCCATTACTACGTGCTCTTAAGCGGCTGTTGCAAACACTAGTTATTTACCAGTTGTGGTTTCCTCCATATCGTTTATCCATTACTCCACTATTCAGCTCCAAATTCTCTAGCTCTACTTCCAAGGAAGTTACCGTTCAATTGCCTTGAGGTGTGGTCCATGCACAGCTCCGTTTGTCTTCATCACAGTAGACTGCCGCCTGTATGTATGTCGTCCTCTTGTCTGTCAGATTCGAACAAAACAGTCTAGTAGTAGTGGACGGAGACAAGAAGAAGAGTGTTGCAAGCGCGTCTGATCTGTCGCTTCCTGCTACAACGAAAGAGGAGAAACCGGCACTGCCGAACGCGGTCAGTTCCTATTTTAAGTCTCGCGCACCTGTCGGATTTGCCACCACGTTCTCTGTAGGAATTTAATTTCAGACTCCTACAAGTGATTGCTCCACTCTGAAGTCGTCGTCTGACAGTCGACTGTCGTCGGACAGGGATGAGACGTCCACGCCTCCGAAAGGTGTGCTCCAGTTATTCTGTAGAACTTCTTTTTAATCTCGTCGTTCCAGAGTCGGCTCCGAGGATTACCGTGCGCCTGCTGCGCGATCGCAGTGCCCGTCCGAGTGGCCCTGTCCTCCGCACTCGCAGCAGCAGTTCCGAGCTATCGGAAGCTGCAGACCAGCTACAGGGGCAGCTTACACATGAAAGCCCTTTCGTGACTCCTCCACATAGCGGTCGCGTCCTATCCAGTCCCGCGGTCCCCCCTACTACGCCAGATGGCAAGGTGAGAGAGTCACATGAGCTCATGCTACCTCCGTTACCGTAAGTCGTATTATAGAATCCGTTTCATGTAAAATACCGCGCGTTGATTTCAGGCTTGGTCTCCGTCCTCTCAGCCCTGAGCCTCGCAACGTACTCTTGAATGCGCCAAGAAAGGTATTTTGTGAAGTTTTCGCTTTGCTTCATCTTGCATTTCTTTCCTTTTTTGTAGAATAGGGGAAGAAATGCTAGACTTAACTGTGCTTCGGTCGCGGCGCGGCGATGTGTCACGAACGCTACCGATATCGATTAGGCGGCCAGTCAATCGACATTGGTGGAATTCACGATGCCACACCGCCTGGTGGCTGAACTGCAGATCGCGCGAGGGTGTATGTGTTTACTTTAGAACAGAGATGTGCGGAATTTTTCCGTTTCCATGCCCCAATTCCGGTTTTCGGCTGTTAAAAAAAAGAACAGAAAAGGTGAATCATCAATCATGGATTGTTTTGCACTAATTAGTCACTTCTTGAACTTGAACAAAAGACAGAGGAAAGAAATCGGATATGTATCACCCCTTTTGCGATTGTGTTGTTTTCAAGCCGGTGGTGAATTCTAATCTCGGAGCAGTGTGACGACCAAATTAGATTCTTTTCGGAGAAAAGGGTTGGAATTACTACGCAGAGAAACGTTGATTGTCAGGGCCTAAATATGGGTGCTGGGAAAACTGTCGTATTTCGCAAAAAAACTACTGCATCAAGAGTCATCCTGGAATTACATATTCTTAACAAGTTGAAGTTGAATCGAACGGTTTGGAGATTTTTGGAAAGTGAGGAGTCGTGTATCAAGTCGATTACGGGGCAGCTCGGCCCCGAGCATGCTGAGTCATCGCGGCGGGGCAGATTCCAGACGGAAGAGTGCCGGCGCCTCCGCCGACCCTACATCTCTAGCCGCACGTGCAATTCATGCAATTGCTTTCCCACGATGGAGAGACTTCACATGAGATTCAGAAGAAAGAAGGTGTTGGAAGTACCGTTGTTGCGAAATGGCGTCGTTCGAACCGGTTCGAGTGGTGTTTGCTCCCTCACGGCAAAGGGGTAGAGATATAGCGATATATATATCCTACCTCGAGATCGTCAGCTGTGCTATGAGTGGGCGTATAGGAAGACACTCTCAGACGGAGAGACCAGCACCTTTGTGTGCTGTGGATGCCGATCGCTTAAGGATCGAGAGCGCGAGGTGTACAATCAGCCTCTGCCTTCCTGCAAAGTAAGAAGTGGAGACTTCATAACGGATCCTGAAAATCCGGTTCGCACTCATTTCTCTGAGCCAAGACCTCGTTCTATTATGCGCCGTAGGGTGATCGAGAGGTGCAACGAATTCTGGGCACAACCCTATACGGGAACTCCAACCAGCGTTATCCAAGGCTTAGTAGCTGATGTGGCACAGCCACGCTTCGGTCAGGCGGCACATGAGAACAAATATTGTTTAGAGAACGATATTTATGGTTTCAGACGATACTTTCACAGCCCCAGAGCGGATGGCAGTAGTGGAACAGCTAACTGTTCCCTCACGGAATGGGCAGGATAGAACTTCGCTGAAGGGTTTCACAGAAAACTTCGAAGGGCGTTTCCTACAGGCACCCCTGCTATGGCAGCTCTATTACAGCTTTTGGCTTCACAGTTAACTATGGCTAAATCGCAGATCCTGCCTATAGCAAATGGGGAAATAGCGACAAGATATATCCGAATTCGCGAAGCCTGTAGGTAACATGAAATACACGATGAGATGAGACGCTTCAGACAGTTCCTCAAGGCGGATGGTCGTCCACCTACCACAAGAGAGTATAAGGATCACCTTGATACCTTAGCCAGCAACCTTGCCCACTAGTTAGCTCTCAATGTGACCCCGTCCCCTCGTCGTACTCCTCTGAAGAGCCCTACGCATGTTATCCTGCCCATTCCGTGAGGGAACTGTTAGCACACTTGCCTTTGTAGTCAGGTATATGCTTGGTCACAAATGTAATCTCATGCTTCACACGATGCAGTTGTTTTTATTGGTGTGTTGCCATTTGTACCTCAAACGCTTTGATAGAGTGTCCTAAAGTATTTATCTCAAACAAAAGACAAGTCTTAGACATGTTTCTGAACATCCTGCAGAAACTCAGTGACCGTTGTGGCTGGATCGGTTTATTTCCTCAGTGATATCACCAAAAGTACAATTGGTGTGGAAATATATCACGCGATGATGAGACGCCGGTTGTGCAAAGCGCTCAAGAAAGAGCATGTTCCCACGTGAGACGGTAGAGGCGCCGAAATAGCGGAGAGGCAGCGAGAGGTGGCAGACACGCTGCAAATCGACGTGACTCAGCAGTAGCGGGGGCGAGCGGGGCCGAGTTGCCCGTCAACCCTAGAAAACAGTTGATAATTTCTCCGTGATTTGCAACGCTTCCTCTGTGCATGTGTACGAAACATTTTCTGTACGGCTAGGAAGTTTCCCGACCGTACATTTCCCGAGGTGCATCGCAGGAAGGGGCACCCGTTCCCGCCGGGTAATTTCTGTTGGGGGGAGAGCGCGGGAAGCCCGCCCCGCTGGGGCGAGGTATGCATACGGCCCCATGCCCATCCAGACTCGACGTCTGTTTGGAATTTTTCTCCGTTTTTTTTTTTGAAGTGTGAACTGTTTGGAGTCTGCATTGTTACATTCCTCAGTCCCGTGCTTTAGTATATCGTTACTTGCAAACAAAAAGCATGCCTAGGAAGGGAATGCATTCTTTCTAGGCACGCTGCATCAGAATAGAACGCAGTAATTTGATATATTTCCAGATGTAAGCTCTTTCAATCGAATAGCAGAGCGGATAGATGATATTCGCACAAAAAAGAAAAGTGATGTCGTCGAATTGCTGTCTGGAAAAAGGCAACCTGGGACACAAAAGGTACGAGCTTGCTCGCTAGCTCTTTTACCTTATCTATATGTGTTTTCAGAGTACGAATTACGGACAAGTGTCAACCGAAGAAGGTCAAAGTAAAGCTAATGAAGTTAAAGTTGTGTTCATTGAGACATCTGCGAGGCTGGGTACCATGCAAAGAAGGTGTGAAAACATTTTCTGTTTTGGTTACCGATTCTTCTCGTTTTTCTCTTCTTAAGAACCTAGTTAACAGCAGTTATGCGTAGCATAAGCATCTGTTTCCTGTGTAAATTTGTCTGTATTGGTTATGCTTGCTCGCGTTGTATACGAAGAAAACTGTTTAATGAAGCATGGCTATACAAAACTATCCCCCGGGTAATCAAACCTAAACGTCACAAAAGGCTACCATATATAAAATTATGGGTAATGCTGTAGACTGTGTGTAGGGGCAGCAGGGTTACCCAATTTTATAATAAATCGCCAGGCTGTTGGGTTTACCCCAGTCTCATGGTTGTTCAGAAGCTCCAAAACCGTACATAATGAGACCACTCCGGACTTCTCGACTCCTGTAGTCTCCTCCAAGCTACTGGTGATTCTCTTTTTTTTAATTGATGGATGATTCTGTGTGGTCTTCTTCTTTGATAGCATTTTATCGATCTTTTTTTATTAAGATTTTCCGTATTAGTTGTTCTGGTTTTGACGTGTTGCTAGTATGCATATGTTAGCTATGCTTGTCACTGTTTTTGAGCGTCTAGAACGTATATATCAAATAAAATAAGTAAATAAATATACTGACGGGTTTTGGATGTGATGGAATCAAGTAGTGTAGATGGAATAGACCAAGTAGTAATAATTTCTGTTTTATGTGCTCCAGGAGGAATTGAGTAAAACATCCAAAATGAGTGTCTGTCATTAGGTGATTTTTCTTCTTCACTTCGAATCTGACTATTTCCCGTCAAGTGTTTCTAAGAGAGTGTGATACATAATCTGAAAAAAAAATCCGGAAAGTTGATTCTGCTAAACAGTGGGAGTTACTAGGAATGGCACTGAAGCCCTTCAATTCGAAGCCTGGGTGCAGTCGTAGTCCAAGTGATGTCTTGTCCCACCTCCCTTCACACTTAATATCGCTGACAGCCCAGATGTCCTTTCGTCGTGTTGTTATGGTACTTATATCGTTTTATAGGGAAGGTTAGGCATAGCAGAGCAAATAACTACCCGAGTGTGGGTACTCCCCCAAACTAGGATTCCACTCAGGAATTGATTTGTTATAAGCTGCACTCTTCAGCATAATTATCATTGCGGAAATGCAGATATGGCTCTGGGGAAGCATGAATTTCACCACCATCACGTAGAATCGCTGACACGTGCAACTTTTTCTGTAAGTGGTTTCTTATTCCGTGGAAAATTGAGGCGTACGTTTAGTACTTTAATACTTGATGCTTGCGCTGTGTTGAAAGAGCTAAAAAGCCCCTAGAAAGAATAACTATGAAGGCAGTGAAACACAGCAATTCGAGTATTTCCAAATGCAAAATCTTTCCATCAAATAACAAAATGAATACATAACGTGTGTATGGGGAGGGGTACTCTGTAATCATGTCTCTTGTTGGGAACAACGTCGATCAAACCGAAGAAGGTAGGAGAATGCTGAGTAGAACTTTTGCTTTTTTTCAAACGCACATTGCTTTGTTTTGATTTCCAGACAAATGTCATGCGAAGAAGTTCAGCGAAAAGCTAATAATGTTAACGTCTTGTTTCTTGTAACGTCATCGGATGCCAGATTTCTTAATGGGATGAAAAGTAGCTGGAAGATAACTGCAGATCTGTTCCAGTGTTGTTCAGCTGTGTAAGTTATGGTGGTTTCCGACGAGTATAAGGAAAATTCTAGACTAAGCTGGATTCCGATTAAAATGAAAACTTGTTCAACTTGGTAAGATAGTGAAATGCATAGCTTTTGCTGATGACTTGAAAATTTACCATAGCTCACCAATCCATAATCAAAACCTTCTACAGCGAGCTATAGATGCTGTTGATCGCTGGTCCCATGAGTGGCAGCTTCCTTTGTCAAAAGAGAAAACTAAGGTGCTCCATTTAGGAAGAACAAATCCCGGCTACACATACAAGTTAGGTGAAAATGAGATTACAAGCACTGATCAAACAACAGATCTTGGGTTCCTCCTCGATGCAAATTTGGCTTTGGACGCGCATTGTGGACAAATTGCAAATAAAGCGATGGCTGTAGTACACAATCTCTTTAGAAGTCTTTCTACAAAAAAGCACTCTGTCTTAAAGCTTATAAGACTTACGTTAGGTCGATACTTGAGTATGGAACAACAATTTTTTATACAGTTAAGAAGAAGAATATACTTAGACTTGAAAAGTCCAAAATAGCTTCACTAGAAAACTATTTATTAGGAAATGTGGCTTTGATTACTATGTTATTCCCAGCAGTGAAGCAAGAAGCAAACAACTCGGACTACAGACGCTTTCATTCAGATGAAGAATATACGACCTCGTAATGGTACACAAAATTCTCCATGGTTTCCGTGGACTTGACAAACGTGATTTCTTCATGGCGAAACCATCTAGAACCCGGAGGAGAGACGCTTTCACTAAGCACTGCAAAATCTTCAATTCGACATATTTTTTTTGTCAATAGAGCAGGTTCGGATTATATGAAACTTGCCAAAAACTCAGTTATTCCGTACAACCAGAAGCCATTTATTACGAATGCAAGTCGATTCATAAATAATTCTAAGACATAACGAGATCTTGTGGCAGAGTCCCTCTTGGTCTGTTCTCCTTTCTATTCTTCATTCTCCGGGTGTTTGTTATCCCATGTACTTTCTAATCATTCTGTTACACTTTGGTGTGGATCGTTGGCCAATGTCGTGTGGATATCGTTGTATACTGTTTCTAATTATATTGTTCTTCACATGGATTTTAGCCATGTAATAAATAATAATAATGGGATGAAAAGTAGCTGGCATCTAACTGCAGATCTGTTCCAGTGTTGTTCAGCTGTGTAAGTTATGGTGGTTTCCGACGAGTATAAGGAAAATTCTAGACTAAGCTGGATTGCGATTAAAATGAAAACTTGTTCAACTTGGTAAGATAGTCCTGGTTTTAATGCGTAGTGATGTCGAAATTGAAATTACACCATACAGAAAGATCACTAATTCGCCTTGAATGTTCGAGGAATAATTTGGAAAACCTGCAAATAAATTTCCTATGTTTAGATGTTTTTTCTTCTTAACTGCGATCCAGGTTCCGTCAGGTGCAAGGGATTAAAATGTGTGGTCTAAAAAATGTCCTACAAAAGTATCCTTTTGAACAATGCGTATTGTTATGAATGATATTGAAGTGCCCAGGGTCAGGAACGACTGAGTTCCATCTTCGACAATTCTTTTTTGTTTCAGGTGTTGCACCACTACTAGGAGTTATTCAAAAAGGCGCACGCATATGCAACTGTGAGTCATTATTAGTTGTTGTCGTAAGATTTTTGGAATATTACGTTTTACCTGGATTAATAAGACCTTCCTAGTTTCCTTTGTCATCTGCTGCACTTAATTCATCAACACATGCTTCAAAGGGGAGCAGTATTTCGGCGCTAGGTGGCCCGGTGGGTTAGGGTATGTTAAGAAGCCCATTGCGGTACGACGTATGATAAGCTCCAGCACCGATTAATCGGGAGGCAGTCGTTAGTCCCCACTCGGGTGCGCACTGACGATGCCGACAGTGCCTGCTGAGCCAATTAGCGTCGACTCGCGCGGTGACACCCGCCGCTTCGCGCTGAGCCAGGCAGCCCTCTCCGCGGAGAGCTAGGAGGTTCAGACGGCTTGGCGTAGTGGCGGTCCAGAAATTCGAATTTTTGTGGACCGTATCACCTCCTTGATTAGGATTTCGAGCTCTTTCGAATGAGTCAAGAAAGGATACTGCCTCAGCAATCCTCAAGGCAAATCTTTTCAGGAGCTGCTTATCTTCGTTTAAATCTTTTTAGGTGCTGCTCGTTTTTCGTTCGTTATCAGTCTTTATTTATAGTAGGACTAACTGCGAGGCATGCTTCCTGGCTAAAATTGCACGAAGAAATCAGTTAGGTAGAGGAGAAATCTTTTAAAAGAAGTCCAAACGCATTAGTTCCAATATGATATATTTTAAGCATTTTGTAACAGATTTTTCTATGGAACCTAATAATGCATAAGATCATATCTTTCGGGACTAAGACTGAAAAGGTAGCTCACCAAATCTAGTGCTCATCGAGAATAAATTTTTTACACAATACTTAAAATTGCTCGTCCACTGACGTGCCTTGACATCTTGCTACAGAATTTCCTTATTTCTCCGATATTAATTCTTCTTGAATGGTACCGCCCGACGAACCTATCGGAGACAGTTGACCTTATTTACTATAAATTTTACTACAGCTATAATATCTCGATATCTCTCTGACTGAAGGATCATGATGTTATTTTCAAAAAAGATGGTCACTTGGGGTTCTCTTACAAGGTCTCTCATCTACCTAATTGGACCCTTCGCGTAATTTTAGCCTGGAAGCATGCGTTAGTCCTTATATAGGTAAAAACTGATGCTTAACGAAAAATAGAGCGCCTAAAAAATCGCTTTGAGGGTTGTCGAGGCAGGATCCTTCTCTGGCTCAATCGGAGGAGCTCGAAATTCAGATAGGAGGTGGTAGGGTCCACATCAATCCAAATTTCTGGACTGCCACTGCAAGCCCTCTGATCCTCCTAGCTCTCTATCGATTGTAATAACACCAAATCTGGTCAACCTGCGGGCTCCAGTGGTCGGCCAGGTCATCATGGCCTCCTGCCAGGGCTGGCAGACCTCTCCGCAAAGCGGCGGGTGTCACGGCGTGAGTCGATAGGTAGACACGGTTTCTGGACAAGGAAAGGAACTCCGCGGTCTGACTGATCTAACTTACTCGTTTTCATGTACCTTGGCCATATGCAGCGGGCACCAGCCCGCTTAGTACCGTTTCTTACAGGGTAGGTCACAGTGGAAGTCAATTAATCGAAGATGTGAAAAGATACAACTACATGGTAAGTTGCTAGCTAAAATAGTGTGAAACGTGTAAAATTTCGCACATCACGTTTTGTCTTGATCCCTCGAGGATATCTGTGTCCAAGCAGTGGTTTTCTGCCTCTTTGCTCGTTTTTCTTATTTTAGTTTAGATTTATTTGAGGTAGACGCTATTGCCTGCGCGAGGTTCTCCACTCGCTAACGCACCACAAGCCGCTTGGTGCCGATGCGCATCGCCTTTTCTGTTGTAACCTACCTATCATCTTTAATCCTCCACGTAGGAATGTCCCAAGTAGCTTCCTACCTGCTACATCCTTTTCCTACTCGTTCATTTTCATTAGTGATTTCTCGGGACACGTGTTTTGCACTTGCTTTTGTGCGAGCTCTACTCATCGAGCCCCCTACGCCAAAGTTTGGATTTGAAAATCTCTGGGACCATCCTTTTATAGAACTTAAAAGTGATTCATTCATAGCGCGAAGCAACGAAGACGAAGCAGTGGTGTATCAGAGTAGTGGTCTTATTTACATGACATAATGTTTTGTGTTGTAGGCATTGTGACTGTGTGTGTTTGTTTCCTAGGAGAATCATCTGCTCGAAGCAACGAAGAAGAAATCGTTGTGATCGAACATCATGAATACGGTAATCAAGCAGCGGCAGATCGTTGCAGATGGCAGCACATTGTTGCCCCTATTCGTCTCCTCAGTCGATTCGATATCGACTATCGTGTTGCTGTTTTTCTCTTCTTTATTGACTTATTATATGTTCAGGAATGAACTTCACACATTTGGAAGGTGTTTGTAATCATATAGTTCGACAAGCTTCGATGATGGAAGCGTATACGAAAAGGAAATAAATGTTAGGATGATCGAAAACCTTGTCTTTCGTGAATTTCTCTCACGTTGGATTGAGCATTTGCAGACTACTTACGTGTTCTGATATGATCACGACTTGCTGCTCATCTTCCTTTTGCTTCGAACTGATTGTTGTAAAAATGTACGCCTAAAAAGAACACTGAAAAGATAGCTATATGTCACTACATGTCCAGCAAAAGAAGACGTCTACGAAAGCCAGAACAGTGTGAATGAAAACTCAACAGTTGCGGAAATGATGTGATAGATGAAATAAAATGTTGGGGTTCCAAATATTTTTATTCTGGCGGAAGTTCTTTCCTTTTATTACGTGGCTTTTTGAAGTTGTTGAAGTTTGAGTATCGATTATCCGAAGTACACTTATTCAATGATTTGGCTACGTATCCACCAGAAGATTTGAGATATTTCGGGGATGAGCACTAATAGATACTATGCCATGTAAGGATAAGTGATAGAAAAAGTTAAAATAGGAGGTAACATGAAAACACCATTCAGGAAGTCAGGAAAGAGCCCTATATGCTTACCTCTTTGTTGTGCTTTAAGACACATTTTACTATTTTTGTCTAAAAATAATTTTATAAAATTTTTACACTTATTCGGGTGGGTGAACTAAAAAACTAAGGAAAGTTATGCCAAATTTTCCTTGAGCAAAAAGTTATTCTAACCATCTTATTAAGCCTGCAGTTTAACCTGCCTGACGTCGTTTCTATTTGAAAGAGTGCGCTTTGATCTGAAAAGCCTTGAAGCTATTTATTTATTTATTCAAGACATGGGCGGTAGCCACACGTGGAAATATATTGTTAAAAGCATCGTTCAAGGAGTGATAAAAACTACAGAGGAAGGAATACAAAAAAAACCCATCGATGTTCATTGCAAACGCAACAGTAGATTCTTGAAGCCACGCAGGGATAAACAAAAGGCGTCTTGATTTGCATTCAAAGTAAGGTTGAACTCCCTTATGCTCCTGTAAGTGAAGAAAGTTGTTCTGGCTCGCGATTTTACAACCGCAACGGAGTCTGAGTTTGCCTCTCTTATTCCTTGCCGAAGATGAACCGAAAAAGCAGAGTGGGTTAATAGAAACCCTCCCTATGAGTATTTTTAAAAACATAAAAAGTTCGAATATCTTCCGTCTACGGTGAAGACTTGGTAAAGACAACATTTTGGCTCTCTCAGCACTGGTAACTAGCAGTAACTGATGCCGTATCATCTCATCAAAAGCTTACGAGTAAAGCTTTTTTGAACGCTTTCCAGAAGTCTGATGTCTTTTTTCCTTGTGAGGTTGAAGACAGTGGTTCCGCACTCTACGATGGGCCTTTCATATCTCTTATATGTTCGAAGAAGAATATGAGGATCTCTGCTTCTCAAGGCCTTGAAAAGGCTACAGATACGATAGGGAGCCTTTTTCACCAGTGTTTTATAGTGCAGGTCAAACCTCAAATCCCTAGACATCAAGAAGCTTAGACCATGAACATCATTTACTGACTGCAAAGTGACACCTCTCATTTTATATGCAGGGTTGCCACCGGCGCGGTTTGCTTCAATAATGAAACAATGCGATTTTTCTGCTGCCAAAGGTAGTTCCCATCTTTCAGCCTAGGAATCTGTAACTGTTCAGCGCTGCTTGGATAGAAACTGAATCATCTGTCTTCTCAATGGTCTTGTAAATCTTGATGTCGTCGGCGTGCCTCTAGCAAGCGACTCCGAACCTTGAAACCGAATGCGCCAATTCAAAGGTGTAGAAAGAAAACAGAAACAGCAAAAAAGAAAGTACTCCCTCTTGCGGTACTTCGCTGAGAGTTCTAAAGACAGTGGAATACTGTCCCTCAACTTTGACTAGGTATGTCCTTTCTGAGAGAAAGTTTCGTATCCTGTCCACTATCATGTGGTGATTCCCACCATTTCCAGGTTTTGCAGAAGTTTCGTTAGTGGAACTCTATCAATAACTTTAGAGAAGTCGAAATTTATAACATCTGTACGCTTCTCTTCCTCTACAGCTTTTGTTCAGTCACTCAGTGGAGTGATATTGTCTGTCTCGATGAATCTTCCTTTCAAGAATCCAAGCTGATTACAGGAGATAACCTTCTTCTCTTCCAGATGAAAAGTATGTGGTACATGATCCGAAGCCGGATCCGCTTTCGGATCATGTACCGCTTACTGTACCACTTACCACGTATTTGATCACATAGGTCTGCGGACGTCTGCGACTGAAGCGATTTGGCTCCGTGTCAGTTTTGACTGTATTCGTCGCGTATGCCCCAACATCCGACTACGACGACGAAGATGTCGAAGCCTTCTACGTGGAGCTGGACAAGTTCTATAAGGAAGATCACACCTTCTACAAGATGATCGTCGGCGACTTTAACGCCAAGATCGGACCGCGAAGGTCGCCGGAAGAACTTCACATCGGAACCCATGGTTTGGAGTGGAACGAGCAAGGTGAAAGGCTGTCTGAGTTCATCATGTCGACCAAGGCCATCCATGGAAACTCGCAGTTCCACAAGCCTCCCTCCCTACGATGGACCTGGGAATCCCCGGTGGCTAGTTCCACAACGAGATCGACCACATCATCTTCAACCGCAAGTATTGCCTGACCGACGTCTCCGTTGTCCCCAAGTTCTACACGGGATCGGACCACCACCTCCTTCGCACGAGGTTCCGCTTTTCGCGTCAAGGAGAGAGGGCCGCAAAGTTCAAGAAGAGGAGTCCCAGAACAACCATCAACTGGGACATGTACACCTCTCTTGCCGGCCTTTGGGAAGATACCGTTATGGACAACATCGACGAGGAATACGACCGCTTCGTGCACCATCTCCACGATAGTGCTAAGGGAGCCGAGAGCTTGAAGACCACCAAGAGACGCCTGTCTCCGGAAACTCTCGAGCTGATACGCCAGCGTGGAGCAGCACGAGCGTCAGGCAACTACCAACTGACGTCCGAGCTTGCGAAGCTATGCAGAGCGGCGATAAAGGAGGATCTTAAGGAGAGAATGGCGAAAGCGTTGGCTGAAGCAGCAGAGGAGGGGGGGGAGGGGTTCAGCATCCGCAATGCCCGCCGGAACTTCGCCAACTTCAAGACCAAGATGACCTCTCTCCGACGTCCGACGGAACCCGTCTCCTCCTCCAGAAGGGCCATGGAGAAGGTCATCCACGACTTCTATCCGATCTCTTCGATAGCCACGTCCACCTGCCCCCATGCCATCTTCCGCAGTATGGATACGTCGTTCCTTCTGTTCTGTCTTAAGAAATCCGACACGCTATCGTCGGTGAAGAAACGTACAGCATCCGCCCGGTCCCGACAGGATCAGACCCGAACACCTGAAGAACCTCCCGCCAACGCTCATCAACACCCTGGCGCGGCTCTTCACCCGCTACCTGTCGGAGTGCAAGGTTTCATCTCAGTGGAAGACCTGCAAGACCGTCTTGTTGTACAAGAAGGGAGACGTGCACGACATTGGCAACTATCGCCCGATCTTCCTGCTGTACGTGTCCTCTACAAGCTGTTCACTCGTGTGATCCTGATAGGATTAGCAGGACGCTGGTCGAAGGACAGCCATGCGAGCAAGCAGGATTTCGGAGAGGATTCAGCACGATCGACCACATACACATCATTACGAATCTCATCGAAGTGTCGCGAAAGTACGAGCTCACGCTGTGCCTTACGTTCATCAACCTAAAGAAGGCATTCGACTCCTCGAAACAAGCGGTCATCGACGCCCTGCTCACTCAGGGTGTTCCTACTCAGTACATCAGAATCTTCCGAGAGCTGTACAATGGATTCATGACCAAGATCTCACCATTCTACAACGACGTCGTCATCGACGTGAAGAGAGCTGATCGGCAGGGGGATACCATATCCCCGAAGCTCTTCAGCGCCATCCTCGAAGACGTCATGCGCGAACTAGAATGGGAAGGCATGGGAGTGAAGGTTGACGGCTGGCAACTGCACCATCTTCGCTTCGCTGACGACATCGTGCTCATAACACCGAGCATCAGCCAGGCGGAGCGAATGCTGGTCAACTTCGATCGCGGTGTGGGCACTTTGGACTGCAACTGAATCGTACGATGACGATGTTCATGAGGAACAGACAAATTTCTGATGCCCCATTTTCGCTCAACGGAACGAACATCTCCGAATGCTCCAGCTATGTGTATCTAGATCGCGAAGTCAACATGGCCAACGACCTAGCACCAGAGCTAAGCAGGAGGAAACGGCGGCTTGGGGAGCTTCCAAGAGCGTCGGAGAAGTCGCGGAGAAGACGAAGAACGTCCGACTCCGTGCCCACTTGTTCGACTCTACCGTTTTTCCTGCCCTAACATACGCCTCAGAGACCTGGGCTATACGAAAGCAGGATGAACACGCGATCAGCGTCGCGCAGCGTGGAATCGAGAGGACGATGCACTGAGTGACACGACTCACGCAAGTGAGAGAAGGTCTCCGGAGTTCCGAGCTTCACTGATGTTCGAAGATCAGAGACGCTGTCGCGTGGGCCAAGTTGTCGAAAATTAGGTGGGCCGGCCACTAATGCGCTTCGCAAATACCCGCTGAACGAGAGTCGTTACCAACTGGACTCCGCGGTATGTCAAGAGAACACCAGGATGCTCACCAACGCGTTGGTCGGACTTCTTGGTGAAAGCCCTGAACGACCAATATGACGCTCTTCGTGTCCCTTGAGCGAGGAGGTTCCATTGGAGCACTCTAGCATGCGACAGGTACGAATGGAGACGCTGCTGGCGCCCGCTCGATCAAGTAGATGATCAACGGGACGACAGGTGGTACAGATGGTACATAATCCGGCGACACTGAGTACCTGTTTGACCACTCCGCGATACAGTAGGTTAAGGCAACACAGACACAACAAGG
Organism: Heligmosomoides polygyrus polygyrus; assembly: GCA_947396885.1. Lineage (NCBI taxonomy): Eukaryota > Metazoa > Nematoda > Chromadorea > Rhabditida > Heligmosomidae > Heligmosomoides > Heligmosomoides polygyrus. The sequence continues at coordinate 85,351,954 of OX377206.1, forward strand.
ACCGAAACACAAAAAATTAAAAAAGTCAGTCTAGAACAGTGTTCAATTTGATTTGGAAGTTTCCAATTCGACGCGAAAATGGTATATAGAAATTGGAAGTCCTCCGATGGGGAGATGTGAGTAGTCTCACGTTTTCACAGTTCACATTTACTGCACCCCCGTTATTGTGCTGAAATTTGAACACCTCTGACACCTTCGCGCCATCATCATCATCATCATCATCATGTCCGTTCCTCCACGTGGTGCCACTGGAAACTGCTTGCTTTTGCAAGCCGAGCCAAACACGGACATTCGAATGCAGGCGACAGGCCCTAGTGACAGGCCGGCCTACGAACATTTTGTGTCACATCATATGGTTGATGACGTTACAGAGTTCTCGAGATAATGCTACGGCGTCCGCGGGAGTCGACGCGCACTCGCAAAGCCCGGCGAGTGTGAAAAGTGTGCGAGGGTCCCTGATGCGAGGACGGCATCGGGGGGCAACTGAGCTAGTCCGAAAGTCCCGTAACGTAGGCAAGACCCGCGTAGCAACGTTGAATGTGGGTACGTTGACGGGCCGCTCGTGCGAGTTGGTAGAAGCACTGGAGCGAAGAAAGATAGATTTCTGTGCGGTGCAGGAGACGAGGTGGTCCTGCAGCAAGTCAAGGGACATAGGACGTGGCTTCAAGGCCGTTCTATGTGGAAGTCCCAGGACCACCAGTGGTGTCGGTGTGATCGTCTCCGAGCGTTTCCGTGATGCGATTGCAAGCGTAGAACGTTTCGATGACCGCTTGATGAAGATTGTTGTCGCCGTAGAAGAGCGACGATGCCATTTCTTTTCTGCGTATGCTCCGCAGACAGGCTGTTCCGAGCAAACCAAGGACGAGTTCTGGTCCCTGTTTGATGAGAAGACAGCGGAAGTACCGTCACAAGATATGGTTGTTGTGGCAGGTGACCTTAATGGTCACGTCGGAGCAACGAAAGACGGCTACAACTGTCATGGTGGTTTTGGATATGGGTCGCGCAACGCCGATGGTGAGCGTATAATTGAGTATGCAGACTCACATGACCTCACCATCGTGAACACCAAATTTAGAAAGCGTGACTCCCATCTCATCTCGTTTTATAGCGGGAACGCCAAAACGCAGATTGACTATGTCCTTGTTAGGCGTCGCGACCAAGGCCTTGTCACAGACGCGAAGACCGTGCCGTATGAGACGGTTGCCACGCAACACCGTCCACTGATCTGCTCGCTGAAGATCACACCTTCGAGGTGTAAACATGTCGGGCGATGTGGGTCGGCTAGAATCAAATGGTGGCGACTGAAAGAGAAGGAAGCGGCAGTTATTTCTCGCATTCGGTTGCCGACAGTGACAGCTGTCGACGAAACCTGGAAGGACGCTACCGATGCGATAACTCGGGCTGCACGCCTTGAACTCGGCACAACGAAGCCTGGACGACGCTGGGTCGACAAGCAGGCATGGCTGTGGACTGATGATGTCAGAGAGAAAGTCCGAGAAAAGAAACGGCTCTATCACGTGTTTATCGGTGATAAAACAGTCCATAATTGGCGGAACTATCGAGAAGCAAAGAAAGCGGCAAAGAAGGCAGTGGCCGCTGCTAAAGCCGCATACTACGCTGATGTCAGCAAAAAATTGGAAACGCGCGATGGTGAGCGTTATATTTACCGACTCGCCAAAGCTCGCTGTCGCCAAGCAGAAGACATTGAGAAGTTCTTTGGCATTAACGACGAGAGCGGTCATCTTCTGATGGATCGTAAGAGGGCTGTGAAGCGATGGCACGACTACTTCGAGGAAATCTCGAATGTAGAATTTGAACATTCTGCTGTTCCTTTTGCATCACCTGTATACGGTCCCGTTCAGAAGATCACAGTGAGCGAAACTGAAGCAGCCCTGAGGAAGATGAAGTCAGGCAAAGCCACTGGTCCCGATGACCTGCCAGCTGACCTGTGGAAGTCGAAGGGCTGGTGCCCTGCTGACTGGCTGACTGCGTTTTTCAATCAGGTTGTTGCTGAGAAGAAAGTGCCTGAGGGTTGGCAGCAAAGCACGACCATCCCGATTTGGAAGAAGAAGGGCAGTCCTGCAGACTGCGCCAGTTACCGTCCAATTCGTCTTCTTTCGCACACCATGAAAATCTTTGAGCGAATTGTCGACGGACGTATCCGGGATGTCGTACAGCTTTCCACGAATCAGTGTGGTTTCGTATCTGGCTGTGGCACCGTTGATGCCATTCACGCCGTTCGTCTTCTGCTAGAGAAGCACCGCGAGAAACAGAAACCGGTGCATTTTGCCTTCCTGGACTTGGAGAAGGCCTTCGACCGCGTTCCGCGAGATGTTATATGGTACGCGTTACGACAACATGGTATCCCTGAAGAGCTTATTGAGTGGGTGCGCATTTTATACTCTTGCCCAAGGAGTCGAGTGCGAGCGCCAGCGGGCACCTCGATGGAGTTTCCCATCTCTGTAGGGGTGCATCAGGGATCTGCGCTATCCCCACTGCTCTTCGTGGTCGTGATGGATGCAATCTCACGAGATCTCCAAATAACGGCACCTTGGACGCTGCTGTATGCTGACGACGTCATGCTTGCATGTGAAAACAAAACCGAACTCGAGCGACAGGCACAGGCGTGGTGCGATCGTTTGGCATTGTTCGGTCTCAAGCTAAACGTCAAAAAGACGGAATACTTGACGACGGATGTGAATGAGCACGGATCTATTAAGATCGATGATACTGAGCTCTCACGAGTGACATCTTTCAAGTATCTTGGGTCAACAGTCACGTCCGATGGCAGCTTAAAGATGGAGGTGAATGCGCGTGTGAGTGCAGCCTGGTCCAAATGGCGCTCGCTGACTGGGGTGCTTTGCGACAGGACAATACCTGAGCACCTCAAATCGAAGGTTTATAGAACAGTAGTCCGCCCAGTAGCGACGTACGGTGCTGAGTGCTGGCCCGTGACGAAGGAAGTTGAAAGCCGCCTCAGTGTAATGGAGACGAAGATGCTACGGTGGACGGCTGGAGTTACGCGTTTGGACCGCGTTCGTAACGACACAATACGACAGAGGTTCGGTGTCGCCCCGATATCCGAGAAGCTGCGCGAAGCTCGTCTTCGATGGTACGGCCACGTCCTTCGCGCTAACGACGACACCGTGTGTAAGATTGGCCTGAATCTTGTGGTCCCTGGAAAGCGGCCCAAAGGACGCCCGAAGCAACGTTGGCTAGATACGTTGCGCTTGGGCTTAGAGATGGCTGGTGTGCACCCTGATCAAGCATTTGATCGGGAGAATTGGCGTCACCACACCAGAAGAGCGGACCCCGCCACCAAGCGGGACAGACGCTAATGAAGATGATGATGTGCTCACGCGTCTCCTGTCGCAAACGAGTGCGCGTCGACTGCTGTGACGATTGCCGGGGTTGTTCGAATTTGTTCCGGACTTTGTTTCATTCTGCGTTACTTTTCTCGCAACTCTCTCCTTAAATAGGAATGTTATGGCTGTGCAAGTTTGCGTGGTTTTGAATGCTTAATATGCATCGTGATGCAGCGTTTGCGATATCGCGCGCGGACAGCCAGCGATATAAAATCGTGCCCATCCAGAGTCGGTGCCTTTTTGGAACTGTTTCTTTCCGTCTTTTAAAATGTGTCGTGAACTGTTTGGAATCCGCTTTGTTACATTTCATAATCTCATGGTTTAGTATATCTTTGCTTGTAAGCAAAAAGGATGCCTAGGAAGGGAAGGTATTCTTCCTAGACATGCTGCGTCAGAATAGGGCGCAGTGATTTGGTATTTATTTCCAGATGTGACCTTTTTCTATCGAATCGCAAAGCGGATAGATGATATTCGCACGAAAAGGAGAAATCGTGTCATCGTTGTGCTATCTGGAAAAAAGCCAATTTGGAAACAAAAGGTACGAGTTTGCTCGCTAGCTTTTTCCCCCATTTAAATGCGTTTTCAAAGTACGAATTACGGACAAGTGTCAACCGAAGAAGGTCAAAGTAAAGCTAATGAACTTGAAGTCATGTTTATTTAAACATATACGAGGCTGGGTGCCATGCAAAGAAGGTGTGAAAACATTTTCTGTTTTGGTTACCGACTCTTCTCGTTTTTCTCTTCTTAAGAACTTAGTTAACAGCAGCTATACGTAGCATAAGCATTTGTTCTCTGTGTAAATTCGTCTGTGTTGGTTATGCTTGCTCGCGTTGTATACGAAGAAAAGTGTTTAATGAAGCATGGTTATAGAAAACCATCCCTCGGGTAATCAAACCTAAAAAAACCTAAACGTCACAAAAGGCTACCATATGTAAGATTATATGTGTTCAGCTGTGTAGGTTATGGTGGTTTCCAATGAATATAAGGAAAATTCTAGACTAAGCTTGATTCCGATTAAAATGAAAACTTGTTCTACGGTAGGATAGTCCTGGTTTTGATGCGTAATGATGTCGAACTTGAAATTACACCATTCAGAATGATCACTGATTCGCCTTGAATGTTCGAGGAATAATTCGGGAAAACCTGCAAATAAATTTCCTCTCTTTAAATGGTTTTCTTCTTAATTGCGAATTTATCCACGTTCCATCAGATATAGGGCATTACAATGTATAGTCTAAAAAATAACAGATATCGGACAAAATGAACTGGAAATTAGGGAAAGAACTCAAACTGCTGAAAGTGCTGAAAAGACCAGGATTTCTCTTTTGATCATGAGTAAAAAAATAAAAAGGCTAGAAAATGCTAGCAGGAGTGGACCAGTAACAAAGGAGGTAGTGGGTAGAAGCGGTATCCACAGGGGGAAGGACGGCGACGGCGCTCGGGCGTTTGTATACTTGAAGTCAATCCTACCAAGAGCATATAAAACATAGAGAAACAGAATCGACAGTAACAGAGATTGGACGAAACGAACTGAAATTAGGGAAGGGGCTCAAACTCAAATATTGAATAGTGCTCAGGGCCAGGAACAAATATTGAATAATGCTCAGGGTCAGGAACAGGGTTAGTGTCATCTTTAGCAAAATTGCCATTTTCGACAATACAGCAGTTGTTCTGGAGAATCACGAATTTCACCATCATTGAGTAGGAGCATTGCCCCGTGTGATCGGCTTTCTATGAATGGCTTCTGTTTTGCGAAACATTGGGGCGTACCATTTAGCTTTTTAATATTTGATATCTACACTATGTTAGGAAGAGCTGTGGAACGTTTTGTGTTCTTCAGTGCCACTTCTATTCGCAGTTTCATGATGAAAGGACGAGTCGCCGTTTGTAGGACCCAGATATGGGAATACAATAGTAATTCTATAACGAAGAGTTCTAGAGAATCATCAATTTATGACTTCTGTCCCTTTCGATATCTTAAGATATTATATATGACAGGATGTCATGCTATAACTGCTGTTCAGTTTATGTCCTCTTCGTTTTGTCACCTTTATAATACGTCGACAAACATTGTGTGTGTTTTGCGAAAAGTTATTGTATATGGTTAAGTCATCGTTCGGAAATAATATGTGTAGGTAGTGGCGGTGGACTTAGGGATACAGCGCTTACTAAGGCCTATGTTGCACTTCGGCGATGCTGTCGCCGGCGACAGCCCGCGCAACACAGCGTCGCCGACGCGTCGCCGAAGTATAACATAGGCCTAAAGCTAATAATGCAACGGTACTACACGGACTGAAGAGGTGTCTCCTGACAGCCCAAATGACATTGCGTGACCTGTATGTGTTTCAGGTGTTGCGCCCCATCGCTGTACCACTTCCAGGAATTATTAAGAAAGCCGCACGCATATGCAACTGTAAGTAATTATTGTTGTTGTCGTAAAAATTTTGGAGTATTACGTTGTACCTGAATTAATAAGAAATTCTCCTAGTTTCCTTTGTCGCCCACTGCATCTGATTCATCAACACATGCTTCAAACGGGAGCAGCATTTCGGCTCTAGGTGGGTGTGGTGGGCTAGGTATCGACAAGCTCCAGTATCGATTATTGGCGTCAAATCAATATGGGAACTTATTATTACATCTTGTCGAACTGCAAAGAGCCCTATGCATCCCGCTATAGGAGTGTCACCACATAGCTGTTCAATGCCATCTGTGTGCTCTTTGAGTGAGGATTGCGCTTCACGTAGAGCGCACTGCAGTCGTAATAACCGTTAAGAGATCAATTAGGGCTCTGTTGCAGCAGCAACGTTCATTTCTTAGGTACCAATCGGGCTGGTGCCCGCTTGCACATGATCGTGGAGCACTCAGGTAGACACGGTTTCTGGACAGAACTAGTCAAGGAAAGGAACTCCGGGTCTGCCTGATCTGACTTACCCGTTTTAAAATACCTTGCCGGTGTACAGCGGACACCAGCCCGCTTAGTACCCTCCCTTACGCGTGGTAGGTCACAGTGGGAGTAAATTAATTAAAGATGTGAAAAAGATACAACAACGTGGTAAGGTTGTCGGCTAAAATAGTGTGAAACGTGTAAAATTTGGACACATCACGTTTTGTCCTAATCCTTCGAGAACGTCTGTGTCCAAGCAGGGGTTTTTTGCCTCTTTGCTCTTTCTTCATTTTTTTCGTTCAGTTTGGGGGGGGGGGGGGTAGACGCTATTGTTTGCGCGAGGTTCTTCAGTCGCTTACGCACCAGAAGCCGCTTAGCGCCGAAGTGCATCGCCTTTTCGGTACTAACCTACCTATCATCCTCAATCCTCCACGTAGGAATGTCCCAAGCAGTTTCCTACCTGCTACGTCCTTCTCCTACACGTTCATTTTCTGTAGTGATTTCGCAGGACACGTGTTTTGCACTTGCTTTTGTGCGTGCTCTACTCATCGAGCCGCCTAGGCTAAAGTTCGGATTTGAAAATCTCTGGGACCGTCCTTTTACAGAATTGAAAAAATGATTCATTCTAAGCGAAGCAGTTAGGGATATCAGAATAGTGTTCGTATTACATGACATGATGTTTTGTGTTATAGGCACTGTTGGTGGTACTGTGTGTGGAATAAACACCGGTTGTTTTTAGGAGAATCATCTGCTTGAAGCAACGAAGAAGAAGTCGTTGTGACCAAAAATTTGTCAATATGGATTTAATCAAGCAGCGGCAGAACGCTGCAAATGGCTGCACATTGTTGTCCCAATTCGTCTCCTGAGTCGATTCGATATCGACTATCGTGTTGCTGTTTTCTCTTTTGTTTATTGATTTATGTTCAGGAATGAACGTTACACATGCGGAAGGTGTTCTTAATCATGTAACTCGACAAGCTTCGATGATGGAAGCGTATACGAAAAGGAAATGTTGCATAAGTGTTAGGGTACTCGAAAACCTTGTCTTTCGTGAATTTCTTTTACGATGGATTGTGCGTATACAGGTGCAGACTGCTTACGTGTTCTGATGTGATCGCGACTTGCTGCTCATCTTCCTCTTGCTTTGAACTGTTTGTTGTGACAATGTACGCCTAAGAAGAACACTGAAAAGGTAGCGATTTGTCACAACATGTCCAGCAAGAGAAGGCGTCTCTGAAATCTAAAATAGTGAATTTAAACTCAACAGTTGTGGAAGTGATGTGACAAATGGAATAAAATGCTAGGATTCCGAATATTTGTATCCTAGTGGAAGTTCTTTTTTTATAGAATCTTTTTCATCCTTCTGATAGAATCTTTTCATCCTTTCCTATTACGTGGCTTTTCGAAGTTGCAGATTGGAATATCCTAATCGATTATCCGAAATACGCTTATTCATTGAATTGGGTACGCATCCAATGTATGCAGCTAGAACATGTGAGAGGAAGATACACTCTCGCAGTGACACTTTGGCATCAAATGTATGTCATGAGATGGAGGTTCGAATGTTGATTGTGAGTAAAGGATAAAGGACGGCGTTAGTCAATCCCTTCTGGGATGCGCCAGCGCATTCTACTTCTACGGGATGTCGTGGAGGCGACATGAATGCGTATTTGGCCATACAATGACTTGCGGTGGCCAGCCGATGAACAAGTCAGCGCTTTATCCTTCCCATACAAGTCTGGTACCAATTCACCGACCCCGGAGGGATAGAAGGCTTGGTTGGCCTGGGCGGGAAATCCGAACCAGAAACCTGGTATCGGGTGCACGCGGCAGTCGCGCCTCCTCCGACTGCGCTACACGCGCCCTGATTGTGAATATATGCTCCATATCTGCAACGGGGTGTAGCGCATATTGTTCCCTTACCAGTCTCATAGAGCACTGTTATCTCAACGGCTGCCCTGACGTATTTTTACCCGCTGAAATCACTAATGTGAATACGACCACCATTTGGTATTTACTTCTATGGGATGTCAGGAGGCAAGTTGAATGCGTATTTGGCCATGCAATGACTTGCAGTGACCAGCCGATGAAGAAGTCAGTGGTTCATCCTTCCCTGACAACTCTGGTACCAGTTCAGCGACGCCGGAGGGATGGTTGGTCTGGGCGGGAAATTCGAACCAAAAACCTGGTATCGGGTGCACGCGACAGTTGGCACCTCCTCTGGTTTCTTTGGAGAGAGCATGGTTGGACTCCATGCTCCCTCCAAAGAAAAAGGTGGAGTAATTTTTTGTTCAAGAAAAATTTTAGATTGACTTTTTTTGGAATTTGAACTCACCTACCCCGTATTTTAAATTTTATTAAAATCTATTCTTTTAAGAGAAGGTTGTTTAAAGCTTGTTTTAAAGAGCAGGAAGTGGGCCATTTTTTAATCTCAAAAAGATTGCGCCATACCCTCTTCCAAGACATCGCGATTTTTATTCGATTCACTGCAGAATTTCTGTTTGCATGGAGTTTTATATCTGATAACGATACAACAAAAACAAGTGTAAAAACGTATATCCTCACGATTGTCATGTAGGTGGTATTTATATTATCAATGAACTAAAAGTTACGGCGAGCTTTTCGAGCACAGGGCGCGATCTGATCTTTTAATGCGCTATATGCTTGCTTCTTGTTGTGCATTAAGACAAATTTTAATTATTAGTTTTCATCAAAAGTAAAAATTTTATGAAATTATTACACTTATTGGTGCATGTGAACTAAGAACTTCAAAGAGGGTTATACTAAATTTTCCTTGAACAAAAAATTATTCTAACTATTATAGTAAGCATCTTGTTGAGCCTGTAGTCTAACCTGTCTGACGGTATTTCGATTTGGAAGCGTTCACTTTGATTTCAAACTAGGTTAGAAGAGTGTCCAATTTTATTTGACAACTGTCAAATTCGACGTGAAAATGATATATATATATATATATATATATATATATATATATATATATATATATATATATATATATATATACCCACCCTGATCTGCTTGAGCTGCCGAACCAGCTCTGCTATCACTGGACTCTTCGCAGTGGCACCCAATCCGCCGAGCGGCAGATGTTCCTGAACGCAGTGCGCTGTTCGCCTTATAAACTGCCGTTCTACTTCGTCGACGTCGCGGGAACATCAACACGTTCCATCACCGGGTCCCACTCCAACATTGCTGAGGCCGAATGCTGTTATGAGATCGTCGCATCCTTACTCCGCAATGGTGTCGATCCTTCCTCCATAGCAATCGTCGTCTTCTACAGGGAGCAATACCGGATTCTGGAGGACTTCGCCCGCAACACCCATATCGATCTGCACACCGTGGATTCGGTCCAGGGTCGCGAGAAGGACATTGTTATCGTCCTTTCGACGAGAACGAACTTCGAGCCGTCCCAAGGCGAATTCGTGGACGACCTTAAGCGTCTCAACGTGGCTCTCACCCGTTGTCGCCACGGACAGTTCGTTCTTGGTCAAGAGCGTTCCCTTGTCCAGTTGACTAACTGGGCCCTGGTCCTGAATTGGGCTCGCCGTACGATGTGCTTCACGACTGGTGCGAACTTGCCGGACCTCTTCCGCTGAAGACGTATCTTTTTTGATACTTTGATCCCGTGGTGAGCATCCTTTCCTTCTTCTTTTTTTTTAGTTTTCTATCCTTTTTTTCAATTATAGCTAAGTCATTACCCTTTTTTTCCCTTTTCCTACCTCACCGTTTTCTTTTCGGCTGAAGTCCGAGGACGGACTTTCGTTAAAGGGGGGAGGTGTAAGGGTTCAGAAAATCCGGAAATGCCAGAACCGTACCCCCCAGTCACTTGACCTAGGGTTGACCCACGATCTGGCCACAGGCATTGACGGAGACTATTTAAGGCCACCGCCGCCGCCACCAAGGAGTTCGCCTGCTCGACGGTTCCCGCTCGCCTTCGGCCACGCCACCCGCACCGTCCTCAACCGCCGCTGGAGACCGACGGACCACGCCATCGACGACGACTACGATGTGCCCCATGGTCTGAGCCGCCACCACGCCGTCGCCGACCGCCACCTCCATCGCCTACCTCCACGCCTGTCCCGCCGACGTCAACCTCTGGGCCCGAACGCTTCGTGTGTGTGTCGACATGTTCGGATAAACTATGTTATCACCGAAGTGTTACGCTGCTCGCGAGGGTGAACCGCCCGAGCTATTACTGGTAGCAGCGAGTGTGACGCTTCGGTGGGCCGGTTAGTTGGCTATCTTCTTTTCGGCTCTGATGAGCCTCAGCTTGAGGATGAGGGACCGGTTCCCACCCTTTCCGGTCTGACTTCCTACCGCAGGAGCCGCGGTACCAGCCCTAGTTGGATCCCCGGGCTGGCCTGACGTGGTCGATCTGTTTTAGGCTGCAGCCACAATTCATAGGGTGATCAATATTGACTAATCCCCCTGTTTTAGCCGGCAGATATTTTATATTTGTGAAGTTTTTTTTAGAGCGGTCGGTCGCAGTGCGTACTAAGTACAGGAGTCTGAGAGTATAAGAGAGTATATGAGTATAAGCGCCCCTTTTCCAGAGTGACCGGTCGCAGTACGTACAAAGTACATGAGTTGACATAGGCGCTTCTGTTGCAGTAAATCGAACCGGTAGTGCGGTCGGCCGCGGTACGTACCAAGTGCAAGAGTCTACGTTAGCGCTCATTCGTGAAGTAAGTGTTGAATCAGATCAGTCGTAAATCAGTATGAGATCAGCCTTAAATCCGTGTGGTTAAGTCCAGTCCTGGCGTTTTAGTTGTTTGCATGCTCTTCGGTGTTTCCTCGTTCGTTTTATGCATGGTTCAGTTCGCTATTCCAGTTTTTGGTTTATTTGTTCGTTTGCAGTTGGTTTGTTTCATTTCCTGGTTTAATGTTCCATGGGTTGCTCGCTTCATTCTCGGGACGACTGAAGATCCTACTCCTCCTGGTCGGTCTCACTCAAGCTCGAGGTACGGGTTCACAAGTTTGTTTACCGACTGATTTCGGTGATTTTGGTATCAGAATTGGTCGTCCCTAGGCTTCGCTCTGCCTCACATTCATCCGACTATAAAACGCCCTGAGGCAGGGTAGCATGTCCATTCGGTCGGGTCGGCCTCACCTGGATGGTGTTCGCCCTTCTCCTCCCGCTGTTCCATCCTTCCTTCGTCCAACCCCGGGGCTGTTGCCCCTTAGTCACAGTATCTTGCCGGGATCCTGTCGGCACCCGCGGAGGAGACGGAACACTGCAAACATCCACCTAAGGTCCCGCTGATTGGCTTGCCCAGGGATAGATCACTTCTCTCCTACCTCTGTTTCAAGGGCGCGAGGGCCCCCTGAGAGGTGACGCCGAACGCGTTGTGCGTCGCCCGTTCCCCGATGCCAAGCGCCGTCGAATATCGATAAGGTAAGTCACTGTGATCATCTTCAGGCCTAGTCAGACCCGTCCGGTGAACCCCCCTCGTCTATTTAGTCGTTTGTTCAGCTCAGGCCCCTCTGTTGTGTCGTCAGTTTGCGCAGACGGTCGTTGTCCGCAATCACGGACCTGGCGCGTCTTGCGAAATCCCGCGTCTCGAAGGTTCCCGTTGGTTCCGTCATGCTGTGTCTAGGCCTCTTGAGGCCCATTCTCCTTTCTTCATGTGTCCACGGGTCCTTCTTGCCTGTTGCCTGTTTCAACTCTGCGATGCGTTGTTCTCGCGCGTTCGCGCGCGCTGCTTGCGTCGTCTGGTCCAACGGCCGTATCGAAGTCATCAGATAAGTTTTTCGCTGGCGCGCTAGCCTCGGTCCTGCCTTTTTTTTCGAATCCGTGTGTGTGTGTGTTACGTGTTCGTCCCTCCCTGCAGCATTGCTTCAAGGGGCTGCTGCCCCTATTGCCGAGACTGTGGGGGGGCTACTCGCAAAGAAAAGGGAAGGGGACCCCGCCAGCTAGCGCATCATGCTCCCTCCGCATCGCATTTTCATTTTGCAGTGTACTTCCTAGGCGGCACCGACGCTTTGTGGCCATCGGTCTCATGTTGCATCATGGACTCCTTAGCGTCTTTGTGTTCCATTCTGATTTCCTATAAGGTTGCCTTCGCTCACGGTTACTTCTTCGAAGCTAAGCATATCTCTCAGGAATTCTAGTAACAGCGCCGCGACACCCTTGCTTCTGATCGTAATCAATGATCACGTTCGCTAACTCCTGTCGTTAGCGCGTCCTACCTTAGGGTACTCGATGGAACCCGTTGCCGATCGTCACTGCCGACACTCCCTGCGGTTCGCTCGTTAGTGACACGTTCTCAGATACCATTTTGGGGTGCGTGACTTTGTCAGAATGCTTAGGTGGCTACGATAGCAACTTGCTGCATAGTGCTGAAAGAGAAGGTAATGCTAATCAATCAGGGTGTACCCCCTTAACGTGATGTGGATAATCTAGGGTGGTCAGGCCTTCTCTATCCTAATTGTGCATCTAGAGGTTGTTTGGGTCAGGAAGAGGATCACCATGTGCCGTCGAGCCAACTTCCACATTGCAGTATCAGTTTCCTCCTTCAGCATCAACACCTTTTGGCCGGTTTTCTGCCACGTTAGATGGTCGTATGAGTCACTTTTCTCGATCCTCTAGCGTGATCGCTATCACTGGAAGAATGTTACAGTGTACCACACCGCTACCCTTCACCACTCTGCATGTTTTCAGGTAATTGATATTCTGACGAACAGCAATGTCCTCTAATTCTGATGGTTATCCGAGGAAGAAAGGAAGAACCGGCGCTCGGTCACTGGCCAATGCCCCTGCTCGGGAGACTGCGAGTAACGACTATCCGGCTATCCAACAGCTCAGCATCGCTGCAGACGTCCCGGATCAGCCCATGGAGGTGGTGGAGACCTCCGAGTCGTCCTCTGGTTCGAAGCCAGGTTTGCATTCCGATTTTTCTGGGGCTGCTGCTCCTTCAACCTACCTTGCCGGGGCTGATGCTCCTTCTCTTGAACCTGCTGGGGCTGTTGCTCCTTTCTTACAGTCTGATAAGGCGTCCGAGTCCAAGTTCTCATTCGCCAACGTTGTTGCCCGTCAGCGTGCTGCCGAAGAAGCAGCAGCAGCAGATTCTGTAGCTGCGATACCGCTTCCGCCGCCGATGGTTTCTCGGAAGCGCCCTGCCGCACAGCTGACTCTCCAGACGCATCATCAGCTGCCGGAACGAACCCCTCGGAACCACACCCACCGTCTGATCGACAAACATCCGTGGGCTCAGTACGTCACCCTTCGCAAGGAACCGATCCCTACGGATCCCGAGGCAGTTACGAGCCTCCTGCCGACTACGGTCTATCGCCACATCAAAGGCGGAGGTTATCTCTCATCGAGGTTTGGGCACTCTCTTTTCCCGCGTTCATACCGCGAGACCCCAAGCCCGCAGCACCGTCTACCCATCATGGAGCTTATGCGTCTCGAGCACGCCGTGCACTTTCGCGAGGCTTCCGCCGCAGTTATTAACAGGCTGCAGCGGCACTCTTATCAGCCGGTGGACAACACCTTGCCTGTTACACCTTCCGGTACGATGCCGTCGGTGACGCTGCCAGAGGCTAGGCCTCATTTTCCGGTGCTGTACCAGGTCGTCAGCCGTGGTCCCGGCCAAGGTCTCACACTTGAGGCTAAGGATTTCTTTATCATGGGACCGGATCGCATGGAGCTCCATCTCATCAAGCTGGACCAGTTTGCAACTAACGTGGTGAGTAATACTCGTGGGTTCGATCGCACCTTGGTATCAGTCAAGGACTTCGTCTGGGTCTACTCGGTGGAGCCGACGCTCGCTGCTCTACGGGATCACGCCACCGTTCTTCGACAGGCGCGAACCCCGAAGGCTACAGTGCTCGACAACGCTACAGCATTCTTCTTTAGGGTGAAGGAGTTCGCATTCGTCACTCCATCACAGTCGTCGAGGCGTGTCTACGGTGTCACCTTATCTCTGACTCGGCACCACAACTCCACCAAGGCCATTAGGATCGCCTTCGAGAGCGCGCCAGAGGCTGTCCAGGTCTCGCCTACCGTCTGCGATTTCCCTATCGACGACGCCCGAGAAGACGAGTTTGTGACAGCGCTCGCCCGCCCGAACTCGTCGACAGCAATTCGGTTTTCAGAACGGCCAGCGTCGAAGGCAGCTCGGGAGCAACTTTGTTGGTTGATCCGTTCGTTCGTCCCCGCACACCCGCAGGAGGGACTTCTCCCGTTGAAAGTTTTCAAGCTCACAGCTGACGAACGCGCATGGCTTGAGGACCGTGCTGGAGACTTCACCAACTATAGGCGCAATCCAAGCTCAGCCCGTAGCCGCATGGCGCAGATATTTAATGTCGCCTGTTCAGCCTTAGTCGCAATCAACAATCTCGGCGACGATCAACGGACGCTTGGCTTGACAGCTGTGGTTCCCAGTATGGACGCCTACCCGCTTCGGCTGGACTTCACCATCACGGACATGTCGTCGGAGTGTGGGTGGACCACTAATCGCCCTGTATACCTGTGGGTGGTCGGCTCGCACTCGCTTGTCCGGGCTACAATTCAGAGGTCCCAACACCATTATAGCGACCGTTCTCTTTCGATTCGGCTCGTTGCTCCTGCATGGGCTCATCGTTCTCTACTTGCAGACTGTCGCACTTATGGAACAACGCAGGGCGGCACGACATCGGTGTCCATTCGAGTCCGTCTCGGTTCGCTTCCCGCTGGTGCTGATCCCGTCTACGAGATCATTTCGTCGCTCCAGCTGTTCAAGGGTGTCTCGTTCGCGTCGGGTTCCAGAGCAGCGGATATTCTCGATACCGTTTACGGCGGTCTTCGAGCTCCCAGCGGGCCTGTTGGTCCTATAGCCGATCTTGAACGGATTTCGATTGGCGGAAGGATACTGGACTTGCAGCCTGACCAAGTGAACGCGTTGCAGTTCGCCACCGTTGATCAGCCCGTGATCGCTATTCAGACCGCCTTCGGTACAGGCAAGACGGTCATCGGTGCACTCCTTGCGGCTCGGATCTTTCGTTCGCAGCAGTCGACCGTCGTTGCCACAACTACTACCAACACGGCCGTCGCTCAGTTCACCGACACACTGTTGCGTCTCGACGATCACCGAGACTTGGACATCGTGCGCTATGTATGCGACTCCGCTCTGTTGGAGGGCTCCCCCACAACTCCGGTCGACATCCACACCGTGCTCAAGCGCCTCGCAGACGATTATGGCCACCGAATGTCTGAGCAGGCAGTTAAGATCTGCCGACGATACAAACGTGGACGCGAGTTGCTCGAGACGTACCTCTTCGATCCTGACCGTGCGCTACATCTCACGGAGGAGCAGCGAGAAGAATACAGGATGGCCGAGCGTGAGGTGTCGGACATCACGAGCGACGTCATCCGCATCATGTTCGAGGTGCGGCCGCCAGCGGTGGTGTGCCTCACCACGTCAGCCCTACTGAACGCAGTCACGTCCGGTGGCATCTTCAGCGATTTCCTGGCAGACGTCAAGACGGTGATCGCAGATGAAGCTTCGCAGATTCCGGAGCCAGCTATGGTAGCAATCGCCACCCGACTCCCGCAGGCTCGCCACATCTACATCGGCGACATTCACCAGCTCGAGCCGCATGTTCGTTGCTCTCGGTCATCGAATCCGGCTCGGTTCGGAGCTCGCGGCGTAATGGAGTTGCTCCTAGAGAAGGGAATACCATCGGCGCCACTCACTACAACGTTCAGGTGCCACCCTGATCTGCTTGAGCTGCCGAACCAGCTCTGCTATCACTGGACTCTTCGCAGTGGCACCCAATCCGCCGAGCGGCAGATGTTCCTGAACGCAGTGCGCTGTTCGCCTTATAAACTGCCGTTCTACTTCGTCGACGTCGCGGGAACATCAACACGTTCCATCACCGGGTCCCACTCCAACATTGCTGAGGCCGAATGCTGTTATGAGATCGTCGCATCCTTACTCCGCAATGGTGTCGATCCTTCCTCCATAGCAATCGTCGTCTTCTACAGGGAGCAATACCGGATTCTGGAGGACTTCGCCCGCAACACCCATATCGATCTGCACACCGTGGATTCGGTCCAGGGTCGCGAGAAGGACATTGTTATCGTCCTTTCGACGAGAACGAACTTCGAGCCGTCCCAAGGCGAATTCGTGGACGACCTTAAGCGTCTCAACGTGGCTCTCACCCGTTGTCGCCACGGACAGTTCGTTCTTGGTCAAGAGCGTTCCCTTGTCCAGTTGACTAACTGGGCCCTGGTCCTGAATTGGGCTCGCCGTACGATGTGCTTCACGACTGGTGCGAACTTGCCGGACCTCTTCCGCTGAAGACGTATCTTTTTTGATACTTTGATCCCGTGGTGAGCATCCTTTCCTTCTTCTTTTTTTTTAGTTTTCTATCCTTTCTTTCAATTATAGCTAAGTCATTACCCTTTTTTCCCTTTTCCTACCTCACCGTTTTCTTTTCGGCTGAAGTCCGAGGACGGACTTTTGTTAAAGGGGGGAGGTGTAAGGGTTCAGAAAATCCGGAAATGCCAGAACCGTACCCCCCAGTCACTTGACCTAGGGTTGACCCACGATCTGGCCACAGGCATTGACGGAGACTATTTAAGGCCACCGCCGCCGCCACCAAGGAGTTCGCCTGCTCGACGGTTCCCGCTCGCCTTCGGCCACGCCACCCGCACCGTCCTCAACCGCCGCTGGAGACCGACGGACCACGCCATCGACGACGACTACGATGTGCCCCATGGTCTGAGCCGCCACCACGCCGTCGCCGACGTCCGCCACCTCCATCGCCTACCTCCACGCCTGTCCCGCCGACGTCAACCTCTGGGCCCGAACGCTTCGTGTGTGTGTCGACATGTTCGGATAAACTATGTTATCACCGAAGTGTTACGCTGCTCGCGAGGGTGAACCGCCCGAGCTATTACTTTACCTCCTGACCGTCTCCCGGGTTGTTCGAATTTGTTCCGGGTTTTGTTTCATCTTGGCATACTTTTCTCATAACTCTCCTCCTCTCCTTAATTGGGAATGCTGTTGCTGTGCAGATTTGCGTGGTTTTGAATACTTAATGTGCATCGTGATGCAGCGTCTGCGGTGTCGCGCGCGGACAGCCAACGATATAAAATCATGCCCATCCGGAGTCGGTGCCTCTTTGCAACTGTTTTTTCGTCTTTTAAAATGTGTCGTGAATTGTTTGGAGTTTGCTTCGTTACATGTTTCAGTTCCGTGCCCTAGTATACCATTATTTGCAAGCAAAAGCATGCCTAGAAAGGGAAGGCATTCTTTCTAGGCATGCAGCGTCAAAATAGAACGCAGTCATTTGGTATGTATTTCCAGATGTGAACTCTTTCTATCAGAGAGCAAAACGGATAGGTGATGTTCGCACGAAAAGGAAAATTGATGTCATCATGGTGCTTGTTGGTAATAACTCTGGGAAACAAAGGTACGAGTTTACTCGGTAGCCCCTTTACCTTATCTAAATGCGTTTTCAAAGCACGAACTGCGGACAAATGTCAACCGAAGAAGGTCAAGATAAAGCTAATGAGCTTAACGTCATGATTATTGGAACTTCTGCGAAGATTGGGTACCATGTAAAACAGGTGTCAAAGCAATTTCTGTCTTAGTCCTCTTTCCGTTTTTCCTTCTTAAGAACTTAGTTATCAACAGCTGTGCGTAGCTTAAGCATTTATTTCCTGTGTACGTTCATCTGTGTTGGTTATGCTTGCTCCAGTTGTATACGAAGAAAAGTGTTTAATGAAGCTAGATTATAGAAAATACATGCTAGACGTTAGCATAGGTTTCGGATGTGGTGAAATCAAGGAGTACAAATAGAACAGACTCAAGAAGTAATAGTTGCTGTTTTAAGGAATTTGAGGAATTTTTAAGGAAGAATTCAGTACAACATGCAAAAGTGTTTCAGTCCTCAGGTGATTTTTCTTCTTCACTGCGAGCTTGGGTATGTCACGAGAAGTGCTTTTAGGAGAGTGATACATAATCTTAAAAATTGGAAAACAAACACAGAAACAATCACGAAAAAAGAGCACATGGGCGAATGCATACAAACAGTGAGACAATACTTACAGACAGAATCATATTATTCAATCAATTTCAGATCTGAGCAACAAACTTTCAACTCGTTTTCTGAATTGTCTCGGTGTTATGGGAAACAGAAGGTGCTTAGAGAATTTCAGGTATAAACTACCTGCCCTACAAGTGAAAGACATTGCTCGTAAATTGGTTCTTGGCCGAGGTAGCAGATTGGGTAGGTATAGCATAGGTTAGGCATAGCAGCAATTATCTGTCCAAAAGTGAGTAGTCCCCCAAACTAGAATTCCGCTCAGGAATTGATTTGTTATAAGCTGTGCTCTTCAGCATAACTGTCATTTCGGAAATGCAGATATTGCTCTTGGAAAGCATGAGTTTCACCACCATCGCGTAGAATCGCTGACTCTTGCAACTTCTTTTATAAGTGACTTCTTACTCCATGGAAAATTGAGGCGTACGTTTCGTTTTGTTAAATACTTGACGTTTGTGCTCTGTTCAAAGAGCTAAAAAGTTCTTAGAAAGAATAACTAGGTGGGCAATCTAGTGTTATGCCGCATGAGTATGAAACGTGGCAATTCGAGATGTATTTTCGAATGCAAAATCTTTTCATCGAATAACAAAGTGAGTACATGGCGTATGTACGGGAAAGGGTACTACTGTGATCATTTTTCTTGTTGGGAACAACGTCGATCAAACCGAAGAGGGAAGGAGAATGCCGAGTAGAACCTTTGCTTTTTTCCAAACGCACATTGCTTTGTATTAATTTCCAGACAAATGTCAAGCGAAGAAGTTCAACGAAAGGCTAATAAACTTGACCTCGTGTTTACTGAAACATCAGCGGAGGGCTGCAACAGTGTGAAACAGGTGTGTTAACTTCTTATACCTTGCTTTTTCATTCTCGTTTTATATTCGGAATGCAGTAAATAGTATGTAGCTGAAAACTAACCGCAGTTCTGCTCCAGTGTCTTTCAGCTGTGTAAGTTATGGTGGTTTCAAGAGGAAAATTTCAGCCAAAACTGGATACCGATTAAAATAAGAGCTCGAAATTGAAATTGCACCATTCAGAAAGATTACTAATTTGCCTTGAATGTTCAAGGATTAATTAAATAAAACCTGTAAATCGATTTCCTATCTTCAAATGGTTTTCTCCTTAACTGCGAATTTATCCATGTTCCGTCAGATGTGGGGAATTGCAATGTACAGTCTAAAAAACGTCCTACAAAAATGATCCATCTGAAGGATAGGTATTGTTCTGAATGATATTGAAGTGCTGAGGGTCAGGAACAACTGAGTGCCATCTTCAGCATGCCTGCTACCTTCGACAATTCAACTATTGCTCTGGGAAATCATGAATTTCGCCGTCATTTAGTAGGAGTACTGCCACGAGTAATCTGTTTTCTATGAATGGCTTCCATTTTGAGAAAGAATTAGGGGTACCATTTCGTTTTTAATATTTGTCTACGCTATGTTACAAAGAGCTGTGGAATGTTTTATGTTCATCAGTGTCACTCATATTCGCAGTTTCGTGATGAGAGGACGAGTCGCCGTTTGTAAGGCTCAGGCATCGAAATACAATAGTAATTCTATACGGAAGAATTCTAGAGAATCATCAGTTTATGACTTTTGTCCCTTGCGATATCTTAAGATGTCGTGCTATAATTGCTGCTCAGTTTATGACTTCTTCGTTTTGTTATCTTTGTAATACCTCGACAGACTGTGTGTGTGTTTTGCGAAAAGTTATTGTATTTGGTTAAGTCATCCTTCGGAAATAATAGATGACATGTGGAGGTAGTGGCGGTGAGCTTGGGGATACAGCACTTACTAAAGCTAATTACGCAGCGGTACTGCACGGACTGAAGAGGTGTCTCCTGACAGCCTAAGTGACATGGCGTGGTCCGTATCTGTTTCAGTTGTTGCGACCCATCGCTGGACCACTTCCAGGAAACGCGAACTCATATGCAACTGTGAGTGATTATTGGTTGTTGTCGTGAAAATTTGGGAACGTGGAATAATAAGAAATTCCTAGATTCCTTTGTCATCTATTTCACCTAATTCATACACTCATGCTTCAAACGGGAGCAGTATTTCGGCGCTAGGTGGCTCTGGTGGGTTAGGGTATGTTTAGAGCACCATTACTGTACGATACTACGCATGATAAGCTCCAGTATCGATTAGTCTCGTTACCAAATCAATGTGGGGCTTATTATTACATTTTGTCGAGCTGCAATAGAGCCCTAATCATCCCCTTGGGGGAGGAGTCACCACATGACTGCTCAATGCCATCTATGCGCTCTGAGTGACGATTGTACTTTACGTAGAGCGCATTAAAATCGTGATAACGATGAAATAGACGAAATAGGGCTCAGCTGCAGCAGCAGCAACGTTTCTCCTCAGCGTAAGCGGAAGAGATGACAGAACTAGTGAAGGGAAGGAACTCCTGGGTCTGACTGATCTATCTTACTCGTTTTAAGATACCTTGCCGGAGTGCAGCGGGCACCAGCCCGCTCAGAACCGTTTCTTACATGGTAGGTCACAGTGGGAGTCAATTAATTGAAGAGGTGAAAAAGTTGCAACTACATGGTAAGTTGCCGGCTAAAATAGGTGCAACTTGTAATACTTCGACACATCACGTTTTGTCTCAATCCTTCGAGGGCGTCTGTGCCCAAGCGGGGATTCTGCCTTTTTGCTGTTTTTTTCTGATGTTCATTTAGTTTTATACGAGGTAGACGCTATTGTTTGCGTGAGGTTCTTCACTCCCTAACGCACCACAAGCAGCGTAGCGCCGATGTTCATCGCCTTTTCTGTGCTAACCTATACATCATCCTTAATCCTCCACGTAGGAATGTCCCAAGTACTTTCCTACGTGTTACGTTTTTTTCCTATACGTTCATTTTCTGTAGTGATTTGTTTTGCATGCTTTTGTGCGAGCTCTACTCATCGAGCCGCTTAGGCTAAAGTTTGGATTTGAAAATCTCTGTGACAACCCTTTCATTGAATTGAAGAATGGTTCATTCAGAGCGAAGCAGTGAGGGATACCAGAGTAGTGGTCTTATTACATGACATGTTATTTTGTGTTGTAGGCATTGTTGCTGGTACTGTGTGTGAGACAAACTCCGGTTGTTTTCAGGAGAATCATCTGCTCGAAACAACGAAGAAGTCGTTGTGATCGAAAATTGTGAATATGGATATAATCAAGCATCGACAGATCATTGCAGAGGGCTGCACATTGCTGTCCCGATTCGTCTCAGGAGTCGATTCGATATCGACCACGGCACCTTCCTGAACCCTTACTGAAAGTTAAACCCACCAGTTGCCGTATTCGACCTCACGTAAACTCCCCTCCCCTTGCATTTTGAATTATTTTCCCGCTCTCAGCGATTCGAATCCATGTCTGCGGGCGGTGCAGAGCGAAATGTCAGAATTTGTATAAGCGGTGACCCTTCGACGTTGCAGTGGCTTTGAATACGAAATAAACAACGACACACATCCAAAGGAAAAAACAACACTAAGTTATTCTCTTCACACCTGCGTGTTTTTTTTGTTCTTAAGCATGCAACTCGAAAAGCTTCGATTATAGAACCATATATGTAAATGAAACGTCGCTAAATGTTATTGTGCTCGAAAACCTGATGCTCCGTGAATTTCTGTCACGTTGGGTTGTGCGTGTGGACATTTTCAGGCTACTTACGTGTTCTGGAGTGATCGCGTGTAGCTGCTCATGTCCCTTTTGCTTTCTGCTTTGAACGGATTGCTGTAACAATGTACGCCTTGAATAGGAAATGAACTCTGGAATGCTGTTGTAGCGTGTCATCAGCCCATCTATCAGTTTACTCAGTGTATGACACACTTCAAAGAGTTCGAGCTCTATAAGGTGGATCCTCGGTATCTTGAGCCTTACATTGAACTTGGCAGTGTATGTACGTCTGGTCGAAACACGACTGTCTTGAACACAGAATGACCCTCTGACAGAAGCAGAAATGCCAATGTCAAGGCAACAGGACGGCCTGAGATGCATACTTATAGAATCGGTAGCTTCCTCCGAGGGACTGGGATAAAGGATAAAGGATAAAGGACGGCGTTGTTCAATCCCTTTAGGGATGCGCCTCGCATTCTACTTCTACTGGATGTCGTGGAGGCGAGTTGAATGCGTATTTGGCCATACAATGACTTGCAGTGGTCAGCCGATGAACAAGTCAGCGCTTTTTCCTACCCAGACAAGTCTGGCACCAATTTACCGATCCCGGAGGGATAGAAGGCTGGCCTGGGCGGGAAATCCGAACCAGGAACCTGGTATCGGGTCCAGGCGACAGCCGGCGCCTCCTCCGACTGCGCTCCACGCGCCCGTAGGGGCTGGGAAGATGCCCAAAATATTGAGCAGGTGTTCTGTTCGCTTTTTGATCATTTTTCCTTTTCCAGCGAATGCGCCTCGTTCTTCAGCAGCTCTTCGATGGCTTACTCAGTTTCAACAAAACATACGTAGCTCCCACTTATGTCAGGTGTTTCTCTGATTAAGCTGTACTCGGAGAAGAACGTGTTCAGGGTGCGGCGTTTAAATCCGGACGAATTAAACTTTTATTTCCAAACAAATTTGTTAAAAAATGAATTAGAAAAATATTCTACACAGAAATAGAGGGAAATCTCAAGAGTAAAATTACTCAATATATCCTCCGTCAGCCGCAATGACCACCTCCATCCTTGGCCTGAAGCGCTCGCGCCCTCTCTTTAGAAGAGCGCTGTTTATGTTTGTGAATGCAGCTTCGATAGCGGTGCGAAGAGACGTACCATCAGGGCGCCTCGCCTTGTTAGCAACCCTTCGACTACGCTCGGAACATAATAGTCCTGGAGGCTCAAATCCGGGCTATTCGGTTGCCACAACTCTCTTGACCAAAAGGTTATCCGAAAGCCAGTTTTGGACTAAATGGCTCGTGTGAGGCAGTGCGCCGTCCTGCTGGAAGCATATGGCCTCCCTCAGGCTACGGTCATCATTCACGATTTCGCTACAGTCTACAAAGCTAGCAGATAAACTTCTTTGATGATTTTTCGAGTTTTCTTCTAGAATCAGCGCCTGAGCCTTTTCCACAACTGCCGCAGTTCTTGACACGCGTTCCGGCGAATGCGTTTCCTCTTCGGGTTTAGGGAATCTTCCTCAGACTCCTTAGCAGCTTTACACCTGGCCACAACACCGTAAACGTTCGATCTCGACTACCCGAAGAATTGAATCATTTCAGCTGGCAATTGCGCCTCGCGAATATTTTCGATAATCGCAGCTCTTCGGTAATTGTGAGCAAAGCCGATGCCATTCTGATGTCACGACTGTTTATTAGAAGTCCCTTGCTTTGAAGGACAAATTGCAACCTCTGGCGGAAATATGTACAGCATGGCGAAAACTTTGGATCTGAATTTGTCCGAATTTAAGCTCCGCATCCTGTAGGTCAGGTACAGAGTCGACGACATAGTACATCACAATAGATTAAAATCGACACGGTCCAGTCAAGAGCATAGCGCGATCTATTCTTTTAATAGTCTAAGAGATTGCTGCCTCTCTGCACTCTAAAACAAAACTCAGTTCATTATTTTTTTCTAAAAGATGAAATTTTTCATGAAATCTTAAGCACTGTGGTTCCTTATTGGGGTAGGTGAATTAAAGAATTTCAGAGAAAGTTATAACAAATCTTCATTGAACAGAAAACTATTTAAATTGTCTTGAAGGTTCTCTACATATCTTATTGTGAAAAAGCTATTTTTGATTTGAAAGATGTTCAGTCTGATTTGAAAAGCTTTCCTGTGTGCTTGGAGGAATGTCCATTTTGACGTAGAAATGGCGCCGGAGAAAAATCTCCTGTTTAAAGTTGAACGTGTCCATTTTAATTTGAAAGCGGTCTCTTTCTACTGTTGGATATCCTTGATTACCTCTCTAGTTCTTGTGTTACTGTCCTTATCCAGCTCACAAAAGTTTTGGATATTCTCTTTTGTTTTTCTGAGAGAAATATTTAAATTGTACGCAGTTCTCGATGTAACTTTGAGTGATGTCCGTTGAACCAGCTTTTCCGTTTTTTTTTTTGCTGGAAAAGAAGTTTTTGTGAAAATGACTCAAGTTGGTTTATATAGGCTCGAAATGGACGGAGAATCCTTGAAGTGGTAAACTTTCACTGAATGGCTGCTTAGTAAACACAAGCATACTCTTAGTTGTCGTCATTCACCACCTCCTTAGTGTTCCCGACATGAGGCTTGAGTGGACTGCATCTCTCCAGTACGGCATGATCCCGTGATCTATCCATCGATCCATGTTAAACATCAATCCGAATCGATCCAATCGGTCGAGATGCCTTGGTCGCTCTTCAACGATGCGCTCCATAGGCGCGTAATGTGGACGATTCTCAAACTTGGGTAATTAAAACTTAGCTCTGCCGCATCCAGTGCACTAGAATTTTTAGTGATTCAGCTGGCTCTACCACCCCCTCCGAATGATGCTTGCCAAACTTCTGCTTTCGCTTTTAGTGTGTGGGTGTGCAAATTTTCCAAACAAAAAGGCAACAAGATGTACATTTTTTGGTGAAACAAGCAGCATTATTCATCACATCGAATTAGATACGGAGAAATGCTCTTCAGTCGTCATTCAGCAAGCCTTGTTCGAAACGGTGAGCGCTTGAAAAATCTGCAACGATGAAATTAACTAGAAGTTCTTGACGCCAACAAATAATAGAGAACTCTTACCTGATACTGGGCTCCAGTTTCGACCACCTCTTGTTGAAGCTGTAGAACTCCCTCGGATGACTGGCATACAATTCAGTGTCTTGGCTGATAGCGGAGACCAGTTGTGTCGATGTTAAGGAGAAGAAGACTGAATGTTTTCCATGAAAAATGCTCCGATATTTTTTTCGTGTAACATCAGAAGCATAGCATGCTTGCCGAATAAGGACCCGGTCTATTTTTTCGTGTCAGTTTTTTTCGGTTCTCTTTAGAAGCCATTTGACTGAAGCTCCATCAAAAACCGTGTGTCTAATTCACTATTTTGGCAGGTTTCAGGAATAGTAGTATGGCGTAATGAATTACTTTTATACCTTTTACTTATAGAGGAAATCATTTTTTATATTTATATTCGTTTATGTAAAAGAACGTCAACCATTCCGTTTCTCAGTTAGTATTTATGTAAAAAAACGTCAACCATCCCATTAAACGTTAACGTTCCATAAAAAACGTTTATTTATTAAAAAAGTCAACCATTCCATTTCTTAGTTCACGAAAAAATGGCGTCAGATAGACAGGCGTCGTCCGGTTTAATGAGATTCAACCGATTGATCGTCAAGGCCTCCGCATTTGCGGCAAAGTGGCGACCCTATCCTTAACCATAGGACGGAGATGCAGGGTGTGCCGCGGACAACAGGGGTGAGCCATGCCTTGCCTCTCTGCACACTTTTACGGCCAGATTTTGAGTGACAGAGGGGGTGCGCATCTCAAGTGCGGCAGCGGCAATAATGACTCACATTATTGCCGCCGCTGCTGATTTGACGTCGCTTGCCGCCGGCAAGGCTGTTGCATGAGCGGCGCGCTTCTTTTCCGTCCGCCTTCCCCCACCCCCCCCCCCCCTCCCCCCCTCCCCCGCTTGCCAGCTTACCATAAAAGGGTGCGGAGGCCTTTATCAATTTCCGTTTAAAGAAGAAAATCCCAGGAAGTTGTAGATCAATGATTGCGATTCACGACAAGTGTGCATGAGCTATCAGTCAATACCGATCGACTAGCATCTACAGGACATCGACAGCATTCACAAGTGAGCAGCAGTGATCTACCGTCTAATATCGATCCGGTTGTAGCGACGTATATATTGGGCGAAGGCTCGGTAGCTGTTGACACCGCTCGCTAGATCCAGAGATCATCGGTTGCTCTTTCTGAAGGCCTTACCTCCCTCTCTTTTACATTCTTCTTTAGCGTTTCTTTGGAAATTTACACTCGCTTTATGCTCTACGAAAAGATCCACTGTTGTATTATAATGTCGAAACTGCAGGCGCTATGAAGTCGGAGCAGGGAAGCAGGATTACCGAGCCAATTTATAGCAGTAGAGAGATTCTCATCGATGATTCAGCAATCCCGTTATCCTAATGCTGACCACCATACATCAGTTGCCAAAAGGCACGAGTTTTTTTTTTGAGGGGCTTTAAATACAGTGGAAACATTACAACAAGAACATTTCCTAGAATCTTCCCATGAAAGAATACAGGAGAGACGGAGATAGGCCGAACAAAGGCAGCGATCGATCTCGATAGGAATGTACCAGAAATCGATTCACAGGTTCGAATAGTTGTTTCGAATTAAGTAAATCTCTTGTATGAACTGCTTTCGTAGGTGTCATGTCTCGAAGCAGGAGTTCTTAAAATACTTCCGGCTATAGGGAATTTCAGTTTTCCAAACTAGACGAAGTTCTACATTCACGCTAGCTTTTCATATCCATTTTATACCTCTCTCATACAGAAGACGGCCATTGGTATTAGAAGCAACTCTGTTCTCTTTACCGCATATAGAATTTTTCCATGGATGACGTGAATTAACAATTAAATATATGGTCTCGGTCAAATGAATCTTCTTTTCACTCTAAGGCAATTTATGTTTCTTGAGCCTTCACAAATTTTATGCGTGACTGCTAGCGGCGAAGATAAGTTACGATTTACGATACGATTTTGTCCACAGTGTTCGTCTAGGAGTTCAAAAAGCTGAAGTTTAACTCACCGAGTACGATGGCAGAAAGCAGCAGTCCAAGACTCGACTTCATTTCTTTGCCCGAAAAAAAAAATGGTGTATGAATGCAACGAGAAGTCGAGGTGCTACGAAACGATGGCGCAATGTGAGAAAGACACACAAGAATTGAGGATTTCAGAGAACGAATATCGTGTTTTTACTGTTACAAAGACGGAGCGAGCCTGGTTTTTTGTTTAAAGAAATTCGCTTTGACTCACGTTACTTCCAGCTCACAGGCAAATAAGAACTGGAATGTACTGTTCATATGAACATCGGAACGTGAGCTCATTTGGCTGAGTCGCCAACAGGTTTCCAACACAATAATGCTGAGAGTAGAAACTATAAGATGTCACAACGATGTCTTGTTGCGATCAAAACTTCTAGCGCCAGGCGGGGCTCGAACCCGCACCTCCCTCTGACCGGGCGGGAATGCTCTACGCCATCACACCACCGGCGCCGTTTGATCGAACGCAACATCCACACCTCGTTGGACCGGTCAGCACCCACCCGTATCCGGGATGAGATGTCAACTCTTCAAGACGTAAAATAAGGTGTTCCAGCCTTATTTTACCTGACGATACTCAAAGAATTTGTACAAGGACTTGAAAAATTGAACTGTTTACTTAAAACATATTAATACTGCTGGATAAGCGTCCGCCGGTTCTGCCCGGGTAAAACTGCCAGATTTGGATGAGACTCAAGATGGACCCAACTCCCTAGTTTTGCACCCCATTCGCGTATCCCTAATTGTCAGGAAGTTGATTTAGATTTTTAGCAAAGTTTTGCAAAACGAATTTTGGTGACCAGGTTTAGGAACAAGATTAGATACATGTAATCCATTCTTCGTTGGGAATAAAAGAAAACGTTTACCTGCTCACAATACCTAAAGCTCTATGGTAATGGATACAGTTCAGACTTCGAATACACCTTCAATTCGGTCTTGGTTTATAAAGCAGTTTTCGCTTGTATTGAGGCTATATAACGATGATTAGAAAAGGCTTGGTAGCTATTGCCAAATTGTTGTTTAAGAAAGAGCTACATTCTCATAAATAGCATAAAGTATGCTTGAACAGGCTCACTGGTTTACCATATGCAAAGGAGGTTAAGGACTTTATCGTCTTCAATTTTTTACAGCTGAATTATAGGAAAACTGAGAAAAGTTTCACCAGGGGATTTTTCAACGCAGTTCCAACTCTATGCTTAATATACACGTTCACCTTTCTTGTCATGAAGGACAACTACATGAACCAAAGATCTGATTTAATGAGCTCACATTTACAAAAAAGATTTTTGAAATGAATGAAGCAATACATTATACTGAACGAAAGCTGAAAGTTCTTAAATATTTGCAGTCGAGTATATCGTCTTCAAATAATTTTAATCGCAAAGGGGAAAGTCTGGACAGAATACTTCTAAGCTCTTTGAATGCAAACATGTCAGGTACAGTCCTATGTTATAAAAAGTTATTTTTTTATATTGAAACCTAAGGTGGTGGTGGAGTTCATGTGGTCCAGGCAGGACGACCGACGTTGTGATTATTTAAAGATTATTCAATGAACCAGCAACCTTATGTCAAAAAGATCAAATGTGTTCAGTAATAGACTTCTCAAATGTGGAAGCCATAGATGTTTGTAGAGTGAGTGAGCCGAAGAGAGATTATTTCCGAAAATTTTTAGAGAATCTCTCATCCCCAGTTGTTACATCGATATTCTCAAGAATGCAATACTGACCATGAGACAATTTCTTTTTGTGAAATGCCCATGGAAAAATTTGATATCATACATTTCAGAAACAGATTAAGCCGCTTTAAAGACCTTTTAGAGACTCTTAACCATCAGACTTTAAGCACATCAGAAAAAATCGAAATTGAAATCAATGTTTAAGTAATCAGGAGTATCCCAGGTGATTCTTAAACAAATTGAAATACCTATAGAGCGATTCACAAGAAAAATTTTACCTTAATGGGAGGAGCGCTCCATTTTGTCTGTTTGATAACGACTTCAAAATTGAAAGTAAACTACTTTTCAAAGATGACACTTTGAACTAGCCTGTGCGAGGACCATTCTTAGCAAATCGCTAGCCAGGACAGATAACGCTCTTTGTAGATATTTCGTTTTTTTAACACTGCCTCCCCGTTGAGTGAGACAGATCCAAATTTTCTTATAAAAGATCAATTAAATAAAGCTACGAACTGGACATTGAATGCTAACAGTAGTAATCACTTCTCGCAGAATACAGAAACCGTTCAAGTCTACTAAGTACATCGTTGAACAAAGTAACTAATCCATAGAACCATCAAGTTCTCAGTGAAGGTGCATTGCACACGTCATGGATGTATAGCGTAATGGCGTAGAGCATTCCCGCCCGGTCAGCAAGAGGTGCAGGTTCGTGTCTCGCCTGGCGCTAGAGTTTTGATCGCAACAAAACATCGTTATAACGGCCTACAACCTCGATACTGGCCACATCAGGGTTAAAGAATCTGACTTGAATCATCATTGATGTATGGTGTTCTTGAAAACGTTGTAGATGACGTTCCCTATTGAATGCAATTTACTGGAGTAAGTAGGGTATCCTAAAATCTTCATTGATTTATGAAAAATCCAGTCCAGAGTCAAGCGGTTTAAAGTGGGTGGCAAAATGAACACATGTCATTAACGAGAGACACCTTGCTGAAGCGCAAAAGATGTTTATTTCGGGAGTTTTTAGCCGGATATGATGGAGATGTGACGAGTGTTGATTTGAAGATTCCCGCAGCGCAGAATTCTATTAGCGGGGTCGACACCTAATCGGCTACGGCTCAACTGGAAATCCTAACGATCATAAGCAGTACACCACCATGCGCGTTGCAGTGGCTCAAATTTTTATCCTTCTTTGGAGAGAGTCAAATGCAAAATTTAGAGCATTTTATAAAAAAAGAGAATAATGGAAGGCCTCGACCAATCACTATTTGGGAGGCACCACATATTCTATTGATAAGAGATATTGTCGAGGCAAATTTGAACGTGTATTTGGTTTAACAAGCGCGTGTAGCGCAGTCGGAGGGGGTGCCGCCTGTCGCGTGTACTCGATGCCAGGTTCCCAGTTTGTATTTTCCGAAGAGCCAAATAAGCATTCTATCCCTCCGGGTCGGTGAATTGGTGCCGGACTTGTCTGGAAAAAATAGAGCGCTAACTCGCAAACCATTGCATATGCCAAATACTGACTCAAATCGCCTCCGCGACATCATGTAAAAGTAGAATGCGTGGCGCATCCCAAAAGCGGTTGAGTCCGTCTTTTATCCTTTATTTGGCTTTACAATGCCTTTCGGTGGCCAGCTGATGGAGGAGGCTTTGTAGTTCCTAGCCAAGTTTGTCACCATTCGTCAAGCCCGAAGGAATTGAAGACATGGTTGACCTGAGAGGATCCCGAACCAGGACAGTTGCCCGATTACTTTTTGGTGTTCTTTGTGGTATTCCCTTCTCAGGTCACCAAAACGTAACTAGTACTCTCGCCAATGAAATACTTGAACTGATTTCATCCCCGTTTTGTAATCAATGGTTTTTGAGATGGTAGATGTCGCGAAGACGCATCGCAGTGGTGCGGGAACGCGCCATTGCTTACATCGTAATCGTGGCAGTCAATCATGCGCCTACCTATGCACCTGAGCCGGTTCCTCATTGGCTGCCGCGTTTACCGTAGGAACTGCGGAGCATTCCCGCACCTCTGTGATGCATCTTCGCCACAGGTACCTAAAAATCTAACAACCACCATTATTACATAGTGTTCATGAAATAATAAATTTCAACATCATTCCAGTCCATTTCTAGGGGACAAGCTCCTCCTCGTTAGGACACTGTAGATTAGTTCCGTATGAATCATGTTTTGTATAAAGTCAGTGCGCTTATGTCATTCAATGCTTTATAAACATATATCAAATTTATCCAAGATTTTATTTCACCCTGCCGTGCTTTCCACCTTTCCCCCTCAACCACGAATCTAGTTTTGGGCATCTATTCGATCGATTAACAGGACTAAAATACATAAGGTTGATGTGGCTGTATTTTATATTGCATCTTTTTATTACCATTAGAAGCTATTTGAGAAAATCCCCCGCCCCGCCTCTCCCTCGACTCGACTTGCCCCCAAAGCGCGTGCATTTTTAGTCACAAAAAGTGCATACCTGTTGGAATTCTGAAACTCACGAAGCGTGTAGGTTCCTTTTCAGAAGTATGGTAGAATGATCGCCTTTTTTAAGCCTCAAGAGGCTGGTAAACGGGTTGTATGCTTTCATAACGGCTTTTTTTTGCGACGAAAACTAGCACCAGGCGAGACTCGAACTTGCACCTCCTGCTGACCGAGATGTTACGTTCGATCACACAGCGTCGGTGGAGTAATGGCGTAGAGTGTTCTCGCCCGACGTAGTATCACTAGGAGGTACAGGTTCAGGCCCTGTGCTGGGCTAGTTTTGATCGCAACAGAACACCGTAAAAAAGAATGCTCAACGATGCTTGACACAGTATTTCAGTCATACAACCGGTAAACCTTTCTAGGGAATCCCATCATGAGGAAGTTTGCTGCTTTCTCAGAAGTCATGCGAGATACAGAAAAAAGTAGGAAAACTGAGAGGAGCGTTAGAAAACCTTAAAGTGAGGTATCGTGCATAAACTAGACGTCTGCTTTAATAAGCTCTACTCGGAAGAAAAACGATGGGCGTAGAAAAAGGCAAGAAAAGTGCAAGGTACATCTGGTTAGGGCATTAGATTGTAGCCATCTTCTTACATAAAGCTGCCAATCATTGAGAAAAGGAGCACGAAGCTAAACGTAGCAGCACTCTAAGCTACTCATCGAGAAAGGAATCGTTGAACAAGACTAACGTCTCGTGAGTAAAATTTCTGCTCAGTGACACCTTCTACCCTTGGGCTTCACATTTTTTTTTTAGAGAGGGACCGATTTTGTTATTCAACTTTGACTGAAGATACTCCTTGAGAAGAGAATTCTATTTTTTTCGTTTAAGGTATGCTAACAAGGCATGTAGTTCTTTCATAGAATGACAGCTGACAAGGAGAGAAGGATCATCAGGTGGCTTCCTTTTCAGAGTTTGATACAAAGAAGGGTACATGTCGCGAATGTGGACAGCATTGGGTGTGGGAACGCACCAGCCAATCAGAAGAAATTAAATTGGCATGCCATTCAGGGAAGGCTTGTACGGTTAGGAATCTGACTGGATGGTGTGTGTTCGGCAGGTGCTCCGCTTGGTTATGATTGGGTGACGCGCCACCACCTCCCAATGCTGCCCATTTTTGAGACATGAAGCCAAGGAGGCTATTTGTTCGCTTGAAATTGATTAGTGATAGGCCTTTCCAAACGGGCTTTCTAAAGGAGAAAGCGTGCTCAAAACGATGCCATACCAGATCTATTCTGCAGAAATGACGAAGCATCTGCTAGCGGACAGTAGTGGGCTATTCTGAGGCGTTTGGAAAACACGTAGGAGTGAGAAGTAAAGCAGCTGTGAATAGCTAAGGTAGGATTTGCAGTGAATGCATCTGTTGTTGGTAGGCGGTCGCTGTTTTTAGCCGTAAACGTGACAGCTATCTGTTGGAATTAGTTTGTCATCCAAAGCACGACATGAGCTCGTTGCCTGCCCACGCGGAAGAAATCGTCGTCACATTCGCGTAGATCAGAAGTGATTGCTCTCCATCTAAACACCTCTAAACCTTTGTCCAATTGTTTACCGTGGTGTTGAACTCGAAACCAAGATACTATGTACACGCTTTATAGACGACTAACGCCTAGTTCAGAGTCTCAAACTTGGGTCATTGAACCTTTAATTTAATTACCGTGGGGTGGGAGGATGTGTTAAACCTCCTACTTCAGGGAGATATTTAGCGAGCCGTATGAATGAGTATTCGGTCGGTTCACTGACTGTAAGGGCCAGTCGATGAACAGCTCAATGTATTAGCCCTCCCAGACATATCTGGCAGCGATTGTTCGACACCAGAATTTTTATTGGCCGGATTCGAACCTTGAATCGATTCGGAGTGCACGTATAAACAAACACTTTCTTAGAATCTTAAAATGGGCCACGCGTCTCCTCACAGAATTATCTTTCGTTTAAAAAATATTACAAGTGTAATGACCTACGCAAAATCTGGAGTTCTAAAACCCATGAATTTGAGGCTGGGGATAATATGTAATCGCTCACTATATGGCCTTCTATATGACTGTCCACCGACATTTACTTTTTACTTTACCTACCAAAAGAGGCGAACGTTCATCGACCTGAAGAAGGCATTCGACTCTGTCGAAACTGAAGCGGTCATCGAAGCCCTGCTCACTCAGGGCGTTCTTACTCAGTACATCAGAGTCCTTCGAGAGCTGTACAGTGGATTCACGACCAAGATCTCACCATTCTACAACGACGTCGTCGTCGACGTGAAGAGAGGGGTTCGGCAAGGGGATACCATATCCCCGAAGCTCTTCAGCGCCACCCTCGAAAACGTCATGCGCGAACTAGAATGGGAAGACATGGGAGTGAAGGTCGACGGCCGGCAACTACATCATCTTCGCTTCGCTGACGACATCGTGCTCATAACGCCGAGCATCAGCCAGGCGGAGCGAATGCTGGCCGACTTCGATCGTGTATGTGGAAGCGTTGGACTGCAGCTGAATCTTACGAAGACGATGTTCATGAAGAACGGATGGGTTTCTGATGCCCCATTCTCGCTCAACGGAACGAACATCTCCGAATGCTCCAGCTATGTGTATCTGGGTCGCGAAGTCAACATGGCCAACGACCTAGCACCAGAGCTGAGCAGGAGGAAACGAGCGGCTTGGGGAGCTTTCAAGGGCGTCGAAGAAGTAGCGAAGAAGACGAAGAACGTCCGACTCCGTGCCCACCTATTCGACTCCACTGTTCTTCCTGCCCTAACATACGCCTCAGAGACCTGGGCTATACGAAAGCAGGATGAACACGCGATCAGCGTCGCGCAGCGTGGAATCGAGAGGACGATGCTCGGAGTGAAACGACTCACGCAAGTGAGAGAAGGCCTCCGGAGTTCCGAGCTTCGCCGACGCTCGAAGATCAGAGACGCTGTCGCGTGGGCCAAGTTGTCGAAAATTAGATGGGCCGGCCACGTAATGCGCTTCGCAGACACCCGCTGGACGAGAGCCATCACCGACTGGATTCCGCGGGATGTCAAAAGAACACCAGGACGCCCACCAACGCGTTGGTCGGACTTCTTCGTTAAAGCCCTGAACGACCGATATGACGCTCTTCGTGTCCCTCGAGCGAGGAGGATCCATTGGACCACTCTGGCACGCGACAGGGACGAATGGAGACGCTGCTGGCACCCGCTCGAGCAATTCGATGATCAACGGGACGACAGGTGACAGGTGATACAGGTGATAAATAAGGTGTTACCCAATCCCTTCAGGATGCGCAACGCATTCTACCCATACGGAATTTGTCGATGATCATATTAGCGCGTTATCCTTTCCAGACAAGTCTGGTACAAATTCGTCGAGGGATGGGAGGCTTGGTTGGTCTGTTCAAGTAATCTTAGATAAGAACCTAGTATCGTATGCATGAGA
Source organism: Heligmosomoides polygyrus polygyrus (assembly GCA_947396885.1). Classification (NCBI taxonomy): domain Eukaryota; kingdom Metazoa; phylum Nematoda; class Chromadorea; order Rhabditida; family Heligmosomidae; genus Heligmosomoides; species Heligmosomoides polygyrus. The sequence continues at coordinate 85,386,522 of OX377206.1, forward strand.
CAGACGGCAGCTTCTCCAGCTGCGCTTCACACGCCTTTTAAGGCATGAAGAAAAATGTTCACAAATATTGTGAAATGTAAATCACTGGTTTCAGTTTTTAGTGGCTTACTAAGCTGGCATGTGGAGTCGGATTCTCCAAAGAGTTGCAGTTCTGGTGGGTCATTGCTCATTGCTTAGAGGTTCAATTTCCCAATAGTGACTTGTTTTATTTCTTATCTTTTTTTCGAAATCAGTTACTATATGCTGTGCACACATTAGAATGCGTTAGATAACTTGTAAGTGCTGTTGTTTATCCCGCAGTAGAAGTGCAGAACGCATCACTCTAACTTTAATGGTGGGTTTTTCTGTCATAAAAGCAAACTTTCATTCAACAAGTAGAAGTATTAGCACTTAAAAAATTTAGGAAAGGCAATGAGAGTTATAATAAAATTCGGATTGAGTCGCTGAGATATTATCACAGCGTTTTACTCTCCTTTTTAGACAGTTCGCTACAATAAATTGCTTTTTTCCAAATGTTCGTCTGACGTAAATTTTCACATGTTCGTCTGAAGCAAATAGCTTCTTTCATTGACACTCTTCCAAAAAGTGATCACCGAAAAGATCATCTATCATCTTTCCTAGGTAGCATGACCATTGAGCGCTTTGTAGCGCAGACGGAGGAAGCGCTGGTTGTATTAGGTTGTCCCATAAGTCCCCGCCGTTTTTTTCAACGATTCACTGCAGATTTCGCCGGCGGTCTCTTGCATAGCGCTGCATAGATTGCGAAAGAAAATGATTTGCTCTATCAGAGCATGTATTGCATTTCTTTTTTCATCATGAATTTTGTCAATTTTTAGGTCGTTGAAGTGAAAAATGAAAAAGTAGCCATTTGCGTACTTGTTCTCTCCGCTTAGGTTTGTAATTTTTTGCACAGTTTTTTATAGCACTTGGAAGACAATGTTCTGTACTACAAGAATATGAGTTGGTCCTATTTTCTCACTTGCCCTTTATTGATTTTTAGTCCATCAAATTGGGAATTCCGACTTTTCCGTCCGAATTTTCACCAAAACTCCGGTTCTGTGGTTAGACTTTTTTGCTTGGTGTCATATGTCGTTTGGAAGAGGATGTCTTGCACAGTAAGAATTTGTGTCGCGTTTATTGGCTCACTCTGATTTCTGTCGAATATCAACAACTGAAGAAGGAGAAGGAGTTGTTGGTGAAGACGATTTTTCTCTTTTTGGCATTTTGTTGATATTCAATAGAAATCAATAAACGTGACACACATTCTTATAGAGCAATACATTCTCTTTCGAATGACATATAACACCAACCCAAAAAGTCCAACCACAGAGCAGGAGCTGTCGGCAAAAATAACCATCCTCCTTCGAACGTCCCAATTTGATGACCTAAAAATCAATAAAGGACAAATGGGCAAATAGCACTAACACATATTCTTGTAGTACAGAACATTGTCTTCCAAGTGCTATAAAAAACTGCGCAAAAAATTACAAACCTAAGCGGAGAGAACAAGTGCGCAAATGGCTACTTTTTCACTTTTTCACTTTCCACTTCAACGACCTAAAAATTGAGAAATTTCATGATGAAAAAAGAAATGCAATACAAGTTCTGATAGAGCAAATCATTTTCTTTCGTAAGCTATGCAGCGCTATGCAGGAGACCGCCGGCGAAATCTGCAGTGAATCGTTGAAAAAAACGGCGAAGACTTGTGGGACAATCTAATGTATCGATTCCACGATCCTGGCTCGAAATTCCCGCTCAAGGAAACCAAGCGCCCCATCCTTTCGGGGGTGGTGAAATGGTAAATGGATGAAGGAATGAAGTGAGTTGGTCATTCTCAGAGTCGTCTGGGAAGGATAAAACACTGACTTGTACATTGGTTGGCTAACGAATTTCATTGTACAGATCAAGTACGATGCATGGCGCATCCTAAAAAAAGATTACCTAATGCCGCCCTCAATATTTCAAGTGGCATATAGGATTGGCTTACTTTGCAGAAAAGCATGTTTGTGAGAAAATGCGAAAACACACATACATACCATCGTCAAAGGTTGAGAAATGAGTTTTCTGGTGCTATAAAGAGTTTTACGAAGAAGACGTGCGTAAATAGAAGCAGCAATGAAAATCAAAAAATGTGCTGATGAAATCTCGAGACGGCTCAAAATTATTCTCCACCGTCATGGAACATAAATCCACCAGACTGAGACCACAGACAACGGTTCCTCGGAAAAAGTGATTAAATCTGCGCAGCAACAAAGCTTCTTACATCCGTGTTTGCCTGATGTCGTGGCTTTCATTTCCTCCAGCATCTAACTTGCACAGCGAAATATCAACGGGAATAAAAGATGCTGTGGTGAATTCATCAACGTCTTGAGACGACGTTAGCAAGGCTGTGGGCGCGGCTGACAACATCCTACAAAGCCAGAAGCCGTGTTATATACGTAGCAGTTCAAAAGATGGAAATTGATCACAGTTCTTGGTATGGTTCCCTCAATGAATTGATAAAGTAGGCTAGTGTGTAATCCCGTACATAATCTGCAATCGCATTTAGGCAAACCTAAATTAGCCGACTAAATACTGTTCTATTTTAGCAGTACCCATAGCGTCAGTCTACCACTATATAATTGAGAATTGAGTTAGCGGTCGATGACGATTGAGCGCTCTATCCTACGTGAGATACGCCTCATCATCTTCAGCGCGGGGTGGAGTGATCTATCCTACGTGAGATACGCCTCACCATCTACGGCGCCGAATGTGGAGCGATCAGCAGAGGAAGTTTCCGAATCTATCCTAGTCCGGGGGGGGGGGGACCACATAACTAAAAAGTATTATACGTGACAAATTCGCTCAAGACTTACAGAGCGGCTCCTACAAAACAACACAGGACCTGAACAAGAAAAAGTCACAAAGGAAAAACGAAAAAATTGCATTTGTTACGATTGTAAGAAGGCAAAGTTGTGTGCCCTCCTCACCATGTTAGATCCTGGTTATAGCATGTCAAGCGACGGTCAGCACGCGGCATGACTCTATTCCGTAGCTCTTTGCCCGCCGATACGGTTGTAAACCGCGGCGATTCTTTATTTGTTGTTTGTTCGTCCGTTTTTGGTTTCTTTTAGGTTCTCTAGGAGCGGCTCGGTAAGTATTAATTCATTTTGTTGCCTAGTTCTTAGTTATGTTGCCCCCCCCCCGGACTAGGATAGATCGGTTTCCTCCTACTTGACCCAACGGCAGCTGTACGAGTTTCAGAGCATCTGGATCCAGAAGACGGGTCCCCTACGTCACCCAACAAGCGTCCGAATGCGTGCCACCGACGTTTGTCGTGAGCATGGGAGGACCACTAAGGGGGTCGTAGAGAAGGGCAGTAAGGGGGACCTCTAGGGTGGACCAAGCGAGCGACCAGGAAGGAAAGGAACAACCTGAAGAGGACCAGGACGGGGAAACTTACAAGAACAGACCAGTAGGGAGTCATAGTGGAATCAAAGAAATGGACCAGGAGTTGGGACCAGAACGATAGGGGGGAAGACCAGTAAATACCAGTAAGTAGCAATTAGATACAGCAGGAAGAAACGAGAGAGGGGGAAACTGGCGTTCGGATTTGGAAGACGAGTTAATGATATCCGGAAACACAAGCTGCTGGGCATGAGAACGATTGCGGAGGAACAACCTGAGGGACAGAAGTACTGCGCAGCACAAACCAATGGCGTTACTGGACGGTTCAGAGAGAATGTCTGTGATGAAGTACCGAAGTTGTGAACGGCTTGATGCCGACAAAGTACGCAGCAGGTCCTAGATTTTAGTGAATTTCAAGTTTCACAAGAACTACTTCCCATAGGCCAGTGATGCTGCAAAGTAGCGCGAATGCGAGACACGCCATTAGGCGTGTCGGAGCACCTGTATTTCTATAAGTTATTTCAGTCTGTTACAAAATTTCACTGCTTTGACATGGGTTTTGACCAAGCAGATACCTCGAAATCGTTGCTGCTACTAGACATACAATATGATCATTGAGTTCGTGGAGTAATGAAGAGAAATCACTGCTACAAATTTTTGGTACAGATTTGGTGCCTGAACGTTATACGTTTTCATTTGCGTCTAATTGACACAAAAACCAAAAGGCAGGAGCAATATTGTGCATCATTTTTATGTATCACTGGGGAATTCATAAGTTTCAAGTTTTCAAGGATAAGGAAATGCGGTTGTTGCAGTAAAGAAACTCCTATATTTTAAGCGTCAAATGCTCAATGCTTTCCTTTTGTCCTTCTTCATCCCAACAAAAATTGGAAAGTACATCTATTAGAGTCCTAAAGTGCAGAGAGGAAAAGTTTCTACAGCATGTAAGTGAAAGGTAAAACTACTAAATTATTAGGATAGGTGAAAACTCAGATGTGTCCACTAACCACGTATATCTGAAGCATATTGTGAAACTACGAGACCATTCTTGGCACCGTCGATGCTTCGAGCACCTACGCATTTCTGGCTTTTGTTAAAGGCGACTGAGGACGTGAGGACTATTTCTGAGCTAGAAGATAAGTTGATTAAGATATTCTATTCACTATTCTATTCCGTACATGGCATTCATTATATTCTATGACGTACATATTCTATTCACAGGAATATACCTGCATCCCTAATCAGTGGACAATCAAGCCTTTTAAAAGATGCATTTTAAAGCGGCGTGGCATTGCGACACCTGTTTAATTCTTGTTTGAATACGGTTGTGATTGTCTTCATCTTAAAAGGTCACCATCACTTCTGATGGATGGGCAGTGCATGATGGCCTGGCTACATATGTATGTGTTAAATTACTTGAGGCGAAAGCTCAAAACGCGTTTAGCATAGGAAATGGACTATTTCACGGTCTTCTGGAAGGCTTCATCAATCCATTACATGTGACAGTGCTCTGTGCAGTGCAGTGGATTCCAGTTAAACCGTCGTCTTATCCGTTTTGATGGATTATCGTAGTGAATCCCCACGTGGATCAGCGGCTCATCGCGTCGTGGGGATTGACATGATGAGGGCGACGAGTGTTGAAGTGCCATGAATAACGGAGGTTTCCAGTCTCCGGCAAGTTCTCCATAGCTGAGAAGTTCGGTAACTCTTCGGAATCCTAAAGGGATCTATCCTACTGGTGAGGGGGGGGGGCACTTCACTTCACCTGATTGGTATCGGCGGCACAATTGAAAGTGAACAATTTTAACGTAACCATGCACTGAACCTACGAGGGGTTCTTTGGATCTATCCTTGTGGGGGAGGTCCATTTTAGCTCCTCTACAATAAGCTCCTTCAACTAGTCTGTGAGATAAGCTTTCGTTGTAGTTTCCTAGCCGTCGAAGCCATACCGCACCCATCCTAATCGGAGGGGGCACAGTCAGAAAATCGAAATACGGTGACCTATCGTCGGAAGGAAACCGCGAAGAAGGCTCCTCTGATAGGGTAGCTTGTCGTCTCTGTAAAATAGTGCGCCTTCAATGCAGTGTTCTTGAGCTGTCCACCAAGATTGTTAACGTTTTTTATTAAGCTGACGTTTCGGCAAGTTTCGCCTCTACGGAGCCTGGAAAAGTCGGAAACATTCGCAAAACTACTCGCCCAAACATAATTTCATCCTATAGAATACTTTTATTGGGGAAAGGTGAGACGACATCAGACATGAGAGTTGCGAAGGACGACTAACCTGACTGGCGGTTGCCGTAAAGAACCACTCACCGTAGCTGGAGGTACATGGGTGAGTGAGCTTCAACCCCCGGGACCACCCAACTTATATACCCCCGTAATGAGCGCATTTTCAATTTCACCTTCGCTGTCAAAAGCACTGAGTAAAGTGCGCTCTCCCCACTAGGGTAGACTCGCATTGGCAAGGCAGTGTATATGGGGTTTCTTCTTGCCAAGCTAGCACAACACCAGCCTCAGTGCCCTACACTATGGGAGAGGTGGAGAATACCTGGTTATTATTATTATTATTATTATTATTATTATTATTATGGTGTATAAGATACACGTCATCAAAGCGAACAAACACAACAAACAAAACATGCGTAAACATCCCTAGGAGTGTGTTCATAATTGAAAACGCTTAACTCAACCATTTTCTTCTCGCCAATCGTTAGAAGGACCCCACAAACCTTCCCAGTTAATTCAAAATTGTCTCTTTGAGCTAGGTATCACGAAGCGGCCCTGTGCGAAAGGCAAAAGACCTTACTATTGTCTAAGGACTACGGTAGGATATATCTTTTTATGATCGCTTCCCGTTTCCTGTGACAAAATCTCGTTAAAAACTGCAGAACATCAACGTCCATGATCCCTGATAACACAAACGTCTCTTAGCTTCCAACGTGACTCCAGCGTGTGAAGAGTGAAATATTTGTTCCTAATGTGTGAGTGCGGTATTCGGGAATAGAGGAAGCTTCCAGATATAAGAGTAAGATTATTGTCCTTCTTTTGAGAAAGGAAACACTGCGAAATCATAAGTTGCATAGGACCGCAATAATTTTGCGCCAAGATGCGACAAAATTCCTATAAAAATAAGGTTTGTGAGCGAGTTGCGTGGAGATTTTGAAGAAGTACGTCGAGCTTTAAATTTCCCCATTTTTGCTGTTCGACGATGTGATGTTTCGGCTTGGGTAGATGCGTGTTTTTTTTGAGTACCCGACCAGTACACATTCGCAGGTTATCGTAGTTTTCCCTGAGGTCCTCATCAGCATCTTATTATCAAACCTGCTGACTTGCCGTCAAGATTTTCACATAAACTGTGCCAACAGCCTATGACCAAGTACCAGAATTGATTCCAAAGAGCGAACAAGATGTTTTGTGATGGTACGAGTAATCTAATTCGTGTTTAAAATTTTTTATAGACTTTTTCGCTTGTTCCGCGTTTTATAACGCATAAATAATTTTTTGAAAAGCTGATCTTTCCCATATTTTCATTTGCTGAGATGTCAGATCATAGTGTACAGTATACTTGTATTTGCAGTTTTAAGAATAAACGAATAATCGAATACATTCGGTTTCATGAAAAACCGAATATTCGAATAATGAACATATTCGAATTTTGGGCCTCATTGAATATTCGAATAATGAATATCGATTCAAGTATTCGAATTTATTTGAATGCTCGTTCGAAATTATTCGATTCGGTCCGAAGTACACTGTACAGCCTGGGTACTCTCTTTTCCTTCTGAAAAATCTGGTTCAGCACGGTACATACTATCTGATGCATGGACATTGCTTCTCCATTTTTCCTATAAAATGTCGTGCATTTTGGTTTCAATCTTACACTATTTTAAGGTTTTTTGCCTTTTGGTAGAGATACATAATACGAGCTCTTTGCAATATTTGGGCAATCCCTTCCCAATGGAGCTCCTAAAATTCAATTCAATTCTGACTTACAAGGAAAGGTTCCCAGCTCATGGTGAGCTTTTGCGATGCTAATATGGCAGAATGTAGGGCCTTGTGAGTGGAGTCCAGAACCACAGTCAGGTTTTGCTGAACGCTTCTCTAAAGACCTGGAAAGGAGGTCTGAAGGCGTGCGCGCACCTATTATCAACCCCTACGACACCCAACGAAATGTGCCTCGGGGGCGCGGCCGTTAACACTGCCGCCTCATAGGAACACACCGGCAGGGTTTTCAGTTCGAGTCCGAACGCCGCCATTACTTTTGCACGGATTAGTTTAATGTTATTACACTTTGTTATTACACTTTCTTATGATCACAGGAGTCAACTTTAGACCACTAATGCTTGCAACAAACCAAGGCTCTACTTGCGCCTTCATATGTGCTAGATTTTCAACTATGCATATCCGTATCACCACCATATCATATCGTATCACCAACGATACCGTAACTGCACACAAATACGCTCATCTTACGATTCAATATTATGGAACCGAGCCATATCGGTACATAAGTATGCTAAAAATGTCGTGCTCAGCTGAACGTGTTGTTGGCCCACAACTTTCTACCTTCACGCCGGATTTCACTTCTCCGACAAGGAGAGAGATTACGGTTGCAGATGCCATATAAGGGCTCTTTCTGGACGCCATTTATGGAGATGTCTACTGTCAGGAAGAGGAGGCGAACAGGTTAGAGGGAGTATAATGAAAATAGCGCCTGTCTACACGTATCATCTAGGTGGTTTCATAGGTGCGTTTCGATGAGGAAGTGGATGTCGACTGGACACCTGGGGAAATTCATCAATGACTAATCCGTGCGTATAGGGAGTAGAGATACCCACGATGAAGCCTGCGTCTCTGACTCTTGCCTTATCTCTACCTGACTCTTATCTTATCTCTACTCCTTATACCCCGCATACCCACGCGTTTAATTGTTGATGAATCCAGCCCCTGATGATGACTGTGAGGGGTAAGACAACAGTGAGGTTACGTCGATGCTCACCCAAGACCCTTTTCTAACCCACGGATTACGTTTTCAACGAAGAAGTGATCCTTCCTTGCCTGGGAGAAGATTGTTCCTTACTGGCTTTTGTGAGATTGCTGCTGGTGTGACAAGCGCTTGTGTTTTACTTGTTTCATAGTTTTGTACCATAGCTGTTGACTGGAAGGGAAATAATGAATATAAAACTTTCAATTTAATAATGTATAAGACTTTTTATTTGCAGAGAAGTGATATGGTACTGATATGAATAGTTGAAAAACTAGCACATATGAAGACGCATAGAGAGAGCCTTGGTTTGTTGTATGCATTGGTGGTCTAAAATTGACTCATGTGATCATAAGAGAGTGTAATAACAACAAACTAATACGTGCAAAAATCACGGTGGCGCTCGGACTCGAACTGAAAATCGCGCCGGTGTGCTCCATGAGGCGACTGTGTTACCGGCTGCGCCACCGAGGCACATCTCGTGTCGTAGGGGTTGATAATAGGTGCGCGCACGCCTTCAGGCCTCCTTTTCAGATCTTTAGGGAAGGGTTCAGCAAAAACTGACTGTGGTTCTGGACTCCACTCACATAGCCCTACATCCTGCCAAAATAGTATTGCAAAAGCTCACCATGAGTTGGGAACCTTTCCTTGTTAGTGTTTTCGAGATTCATTTCGATAAGTTCGTGACATGAAAAGAGCGCTTTTTGGCTATCGCAAAAAGTGGGTTAAATTATTAAACGCTTAGAAACTAGATTAGTTATTTTACAAGCGCTGAAACTACGTGTATTTATTTACATAGTGGTACCAAAGTGGCGTATCTGGCCAGGTCTAAAAGGTTTTACCAAAGACAGCAAAACCATTCGGTCCTGCCTAGCTGTAGAACATTTGACGGGACATGTCCAGTCGTAGAAGACTTACTTTCTAAGGATCACTGAAGCTCGTATCTACATTTTTCAAACAGCGTACGAATAAATAACGATTAAAACGTTGATTGTAAAGTGGTGGCGGCATTGCAACATCAAGGTCTCTTTGAAGTAATTGCAGCGGACTGCTCTTTGCAGTGCAATTATTAATGAAGACAGGCAGTGTATGGTAGATAATCTACGTTTATTGGGAGCAAATAATACAAAAACTTTAGGCATGCTGAAAACCGCGCTTCTTCACCTTAGGAAAAATTTGTCTCATGGGCTTTAGACAGTTCCATCAAGCATCAGTAATGCCAAGCATTTCTCTGTGTGCAAATTACGAGGCATAATCCTCATACATTAAGAAAACTATAAACAATTAGTTCGGAAACTTTCGTTCTATGCAGTATGCTCTATATTTGGTCGCAGTTAATGGCTGAGCAACTGCTTGGTGAAAATGCATAGACTATAGGGTGCAGTCCGATTCACTGATACAGAAAACAAAGATTCGGCACATCCTAGCAGGCGATAGCTAGAGGAAGAAAGGACGGTAGCTGGAGGAAATTAACGGACGAAGTATTCAATTAAGCCATGCCTCCTTCAATGACGTCCTGAGCAAATACTATAAACCATTCGATCAACCTTCAAAATTTGACCATTAATGCTCGTCTTAAGCCATTAATGGCCGTCTATGATTACGTGGAGAAGCCACATATAGACAGCTACGGCTAAGACTCTTAAAGCATTTGATGAAGTAAGAGAGACTCGTCTGCTAGAATTTAAACTGTCGGGTAGAATGATTTCTAACGATGAAGCCTCGTTGACAGCAGATGTCACATTTCCCAAAATATATATAATTACAAGACAAAAACTCTGCTCATGCTGGAAAATGTCCTCAGTTGCAGCTATTTTCCCTGTGAGTGGTGAGTGAACCACTAAAAAGTGTGACTTCTGGAGATCGAGTGGAATTAATCTCAATCTGGGTGGTATACAATGAATATGAATGAACCATTTTCGGGCACCCGATTCAGATATCACGATCCGAATCATCTAAAAATCCGAGGTAAGCAAAGTTCCCCGTATTCATGAGTCATTTAATAATTCAAGGTTTGCGAAATCGCCATTATCCGAGTCACCCGAAAATCCCAGGTCCTACCAATTTACCAACCGTGTAGTGATGGAAGGACTGGTTGCCCTAGGCGGGAAGCTCGAACCACGAGCCATGAACAGGAGCGCACGGCCACAACCGGCGCCTCTTCCGACTGCGCTACCACCCGCCGGCTAAATAAATATTTGTATTTATTTGTCTCTGCAGTTTTGGGCGGGCGGTCACGTGTCGTCGTTTTCTTGTCAAAGTCATCCACATGACAGATGGCTAGTGGAGGGAGCACGCTGACGAGGACGAGGTTCACAGTTCTCTTGAAATTGAAGAACCTTTGTGGTTTCTGTCTACAACAGACTAGTCAACACATAGTGGTGTAAATTTGCGTAGCGACTTTTGTAGATCACATTAAACTCCGTTCGTTAGATAGCGTTCTTTTCTTTCGAAATAAAGCTGGCATAATGCTGTTCGTCCGCGCACAAGCTGGCGCAAAATTGCTGGCACAGTTTAAATGATTATGGAACTATCATTTTCTTCAGCTTTTGATTTCAGGCCTTTGAAAACGACGAAATTGTCGAAACGTTAGGCCGAAGCAAACGTTCCATCATATCAAATCTGCGTGGCACAGAAGTATTGAAACAATTCAGACATGCCCAGGTTTCATGACAGTCGAACATGGAGAATAATTTCCCTTAGCATCAACAAAACTCTGTGACTCATTTTAAGGAACAGAAGAGCATCGAAATGATTATTATGAGCAGAGTTACGATCATTTGACTTCAGTTGTTGCAAATTGGGAAAGTCTCCCACCCAGACTAGTGCTTCCGATCTATCTGTACAGTATAATTGTGCCCGAATAAATATTCGAACATTCGGATTCGGGTAATTCTATTCGAAACCGAATAGTTGTATTCGAACGCTCGAAAAACGCGATTTTCAAATGTATACGAGCTGGCGCCGTACGTCGCCCTCTGCGGGTTTTGACCTCTGGGTCACGCCCTTAGGTCCCTAAGGCGGGTGGTCGGCCCTAAGGGCTCTAAGCTCATTCACCCATCTTTCGTCCAGCTAGGGTGACGGTGGACGCCTTTTGTCCACATCTAAGGTTAGCCATGTTTTCGACTTCTTACGGCATCGTTTTCGTAGTCTCTTAGCCGCTTGGATGGGTTCCTGCACAATAAATTGGCATTTAGGTGACTTCGACTTTTCCAGGCTCTGAAGAAGGCGACGACGCCGAAATGTAAGCCGTACTAAAGAGTTATACCAATCTTGGTCACGCTGAAGTAAACACACTCGTCGACTACAACGTCAAAGATGCGAAGGTTCATCGAGAGTCGGACGTCGACCGTATTCGATTTTCGAACATTCGAATATTCACACAAATATACTGCACAGCCCGGACCTCAATCCGTTGTACTACTCAGTCTAGTGCATGCTGAAAAGTAAGACCTGCTGAACATTCCACAAGGACATTGCTTCGCTTCAACAAGCCCTGAGAAAGCCTGAGAGGAGATCGACAGGAAAGCCTTCTGTGCCGTCGTTGATGCGTTCCCCAAGAGACTAGGCACGTGTATTCGTGCAAAAGGAGGCCATTTTGAAATCTGTTTTTAAACGTGCCTGTCGATAGTCATAAATATTATAAATTTCTTTATACTTGCTTCAACACATTCACTTGTGCTGCCAATTACTTGTCCTTGTTTCCTTAAAAATTAGATTCTGCAAGATAAAATGGTGTTTTGGCGAATAGTTTCCAAATCTTCCTTAAATTTTTTCCAGGCTCTGACGAAGGCGACAACGCCGAAACTTTAGCCAGAAGCCAGCCAGATGTTTGATACCAATCTTGGTTAACAGCACCAGCCAACTTCATCACATCAGTGCCAACGATGCCAAGATTTACAGAAAGTTGAACGTGGACAAAAGTTTCACTAATAAAAGGTTGAAGGATAAAGAACGACGGTGATCACTCCCCTATGGGATGCGCCAAGCAATCTTCTTCAATGCGATGTGAAGGACAATTGGAGTGCCTGTTGGCCAATAACCTGTGGTGGCCAGCCGTTGGACAAGTTAGCGTGTTATCCACCCTACCCAATTTCGTCTTTTGCCTGCAATTCACCGACCCCGGAGGAATGGAAGGCTTGGCGGGCCCCGGTGGGAAATCCGATCCAAGAATCTTGAATCGGGTGCACTCGGTTGCCGACAACTTCTCCTACTGTACCACCACGCGCTCTCCGAAAAGGGGTGAGTAATTTTTTTGTTCAAGAAAAATTTTCAATTGATTTTCTGCTCAACTTTCAACACACCTATCCAATATTTGAAGTTTTGCGAAATGCTCATTTTTGAGGAAAAGTAAATGTTTAAAGCTGGTTTTAAACACCGCAAAGGCAGCCATTTTTTAGTGTCAAAAGAATACGGTCGATACGGAAGGAAACCTAAAGAACACCCAGCGTCTTCGCTAGTGATACGAATTCTGAAGAGTCTGAGCGCCAACGCTTCAAATTTTATGGTTAGTCTGTTTCTGACGTTGATCAGCACTGTTTACACACCTGGTCGTTAGAGCTCCTGTGGCACGCTGTTGCCACGAACGAACATCCGCTTAGACAAAGTTCCACAGTTAAGCCGTAGTTGAAATTCGCTTCTACTAAGCCATTCCAAGCAAACCTGAGAAAAATCATGTCCTGCAATTATTATGTTTTTGAGCGTTGGACAGAATTCGCCGAATCCCTTTTAGTAGCGCTCCGGCAATGGAGCAACATTTTTTCTCTGCAAATTTTGTACGGCTACTATGACTACGCTGATGATGAAATTCGAGGAGCATTGAAGCTGATGATTTCCCCAACAGCCGCAGATGAATAGGGAATAATGCATCGCAAATCGATCTAGCCTGAACATACAATTCGTGCCTCCAACCGGTGAGAGCGAGAGAGAGAGAGATGGCTTCAACGCACACCGTCACTGTCCCGGTTTCCCTTTCGTCAGCAATTTTTCTCACTACTCCTGAAATCCTTAATTTGTTGAAGAGCTGATTACCTTCTCGGATATACCTGCTAATTCTTACAGATCCTAACTGACCGAGGACTTTCGGATTTGGTGATGTCAGGAAGAAGTAGTTTCTTTGACCAGATGGATAAAAAATATTCCTGCTTATGTGGTCAACTTCATATAACTGTAAGTATTTATGATCAGGGTAATTTAGCTTGTACTGCTCCTGCACATATGCAGTGCAAAAAAAAAAGAAGAAAAAAGAGTCTGAACATGAAAAACTTGAAAACCTAGAATGGAGAAAATTCCATTTTTTGGAGGGAAATGATAAATTCCCAACGACATCCTGTACAAGGGCGCGTGTAGCGCGGCCGGAAGCGGTGCCGGCTGTCGCATGCACCTGATGCTAGGTTCCTGGTTCGGATTTCCCGCCCAGGCCAACCAGCCTTCCATCCCTCCGGGATATGTGAATTTGTACCAGACTTGTCTAGGAATTATAAAGCACTGACGTTTTCATCGGCCGGCCACCGCAACGTATTGCATGACCAAATTTGCTTTCAAATCGCCTCCACGATATCCCGTAGAAGCAGTATACGTGGCGCATCTCAAAGGAATTGAGTAAAGCCATCCTTTATTTCTTATCCTTAAAGATAAATGCATGGAAGAAACAACGCTCATGTTGCATTGTTTTAAAAATTTACTGACCGTCCATCCTTTTTAAAAGCTGTCATGTTGATGAGCACAAGCATCTCCATACGTTACGTTAGTTACGTTGAATATTAGACACCAACTTGTCTATTATTCAACGTAACTTATTGTGCCAATGTTTTCAGAAGATCACTACCCAGCTTCCAAATTTTTACTACACTGTAATTTTTTCAAAAAATATTTTCCACTGGTAAAACACTTGTGCTTCTCATGGTGTCATAAGCAGTAATTCACTCAACCTTATATCCTTAATTATCCTGTCAGAAGAACCTCTGCAATCAGACTGATCGAACTTCTGGCTGAGACTTCGCCCCTGAAATCGACTGTAAGAGACCCAACCGCCGAGTTGTGCTTGTTGTGAAGTCTCTCCACCGCCTAACGTAGCTATTTGTACTCATAATAGTCATTTCTGACCAACATCTATAACGTCAATCGATTGAGTATGTTGAATTGTTGTGGAGCCTGCGTCCAGCGGCCAATATATTCACGCGAATTCCACCTGAATTGGTGAAATCTCAGGCGAAATCGATGATGTTGACATATGAAGCCTGTAATGCGGAAGGAGTCAAGAATGGGCGTATGGACGGGAGCACTAACTTTGTTCTGCGAATAGAAGGATTCGTTTAAGTTCATGAACTTTGACAGCAAATAAGGAGCAGAGTTGAGTAAAAGGCATAAATGTGTAAAAAAAAGCTTGTTCATGGCGACGAGCGTCCAAGATACTCTATGATTATAAGCACATTTAAAATTAGAAGCACTTCTTATGTTTATGGTCAACTTGATGTCGGTGAATTTTTGCGTTCCCCTCTAGTGTTCTTCCATTCATTCTCTGGGAGAATTAATGAGCATGAGATTCTTCTTCGGCAGCATCTATTTGTTTCGTTTCTCCGGATCAATCCTAGTCGGAGAGAGGTATTGCGGTCTCTTGCCTCTCCATCACGTTCTTTGAACTTGTCCCGGAACTTCAACTACTGTCCAGTGACACGGAGACACTCATGTGAATCAAAAGAATGCGGTTTCGTGTCGGTCGATACTGGACGGAACTGTCCTCTTAGCAGGGCCACCTCCCCACTAGAATAGACCATTTTCCCTCTTTGTTAAGAAAGAACCGAGTTATTTACAAAGAGACATTTTGTAGTTTTCGAACTGCACACTTGATCACGAGAGCCCTATATCTGCTGGGGTAGGCGGCATCAATCGAGGTTTTAAAACGAGCGCTTTTTGGAATTGTGTACCGATATGTCAATGGGATGAAGAAAACGCATCGGCAGGTGATTATTTATTGGTCGCACAACAAGCAACTATTCAACATAAGGAGCATTCAAAAGGAGGGGTCTTTAGTTGGCTTAAAACACCTTGCGCGGACAAGAATACATACCACCAACTCTTGTTCAGAGTGGGTTCCAAAGGTCCTTAGAAGCAACACATATCTACTGTAGCTCTCTTTACTCCTTTAAATGGCTCGCAGTAGGACGCATTCTGTCGATGGCCAATTTTGCTTTGAGAAAATTTGAGAAGAGCAGCTAGATCAGTTGGTGGAGGCGCCGACTCTCGCACGTACCTCGAATTAATTTTTTTAAATTTAGGATTGAGGTTTAAAGTTTCGCCAGCCAACTAATAGTTTTATAAATCGGTTCACTTTAATCTCAATTGGCTGGTATCGAGGATGTAAGCTGTAACAAAGATGCTTTGTTGCGATCAAAACTCCAGCACCAGGCGGGACTCGAACCCGCACCTCCTGCTCACCGTTCGGAAGTGCTGTACGCCATAGCACCACCGACGCTTTTTAAGGAACTTTTCCTTCTTCTTCTTCTTCTTCTTCTTCTTCTTCTTCTTCTTCAGCGTTTGTCCCCCTTAGCAGCAGGGTCCGCTCTTCTGGTATGATGACGCCACTTCGCACGATCACATGCTTGATCGGGGTGGATACCAGCTTCCTTTAAGTCCATGTGCAACGTATCAGCCCAGCGTTGCCTAGGCCGTCCTTTAGGCCGTTTTCCGGGCACATCTATGTTGAGGCCAATGTTCCGAACGGTGTCGTCGTCCGCACGAAGAACATGGCCATACCACCGTAGGCGAGCTTCACGTAGCTTGTCAGCAATTGGAGCGACGCCAAACCTTTGGCGTATGGAAACATTGCGAAGATGATCCAAACGCGTCACACCAGCCGTCCACCGTAGCATTTTCGTCTCCATTACGCTGAGGCGGCTCTCAACCTCCTTCGTTGCAGGCCAGCACTCAGCACCGTACACTGGTCGGACGACTGTTCTGTTTGTTGATCTTTGATTTTAAGGGCTCCGGTATCTTTCTGTCGCACAGAACGCCTGTCATTGGGGCGCTTTTTAACGAACACAACATCTAAACCTCGTGGGACGCACCAGCACACACCAGTGTATTGAGTATAGCCGGCCGCTGATATCAGGATGGAACCTGTTAAGCTGAAGGTCTTGATAGAAAGCGTAGGACATTCCCGCCTGGTCAGCAGGAGGTGCGGGTTCGAGTCCCGCCCGGCGCTAGAGCTTTGATCGCAGCAAAACACGGTAGCCTTTTATCTTCCTTGGGTCGGTGAATTTGTACCAGACCAGGGTTGTCTTGTGAAGGATGAAACACTAACTTGTTTTTCGACTGACCGCAATTAAACCGCAGGTATAGAGAAAACGTGCATTCAAATTACCCGCATGGTGCCACATGGAAGTAGAATACGTGGCGTTTTCCACAGAGCGATTGCCTAATGCCGACCTTTACTCCATATTTCTGTCCCTACGCCCTTTTGCTATAATCATGAAACCTTGTGAAGCTCTTGTTTAATCATTGCTCTTTCGTTGTTTTTTTTTTTTCATTTCGACCACTGATTATCCCAGTCGATCGGACATAAACACGATCAAACGACCAAATCGATTATCCTGGTTCACGTCAAGTGTAAACAATCAATTGTTAAGAACTACACGATTCCTAAAATCAAGTTATCGTGCACATCCAGGGGCGAGGTTTTTTACCATATCAATACTGTGTTTATTTCATTACTGTATTTTTTTCATTTGTGCATTACTTCAAAATTAACAAGAACTATACCCTATTTTGCCTAATATTTAGAAAGGATCCCGTCTGGTGGCTATACTTCTCAACGTTTTCATTGCCACGAACATCATCTTCAGCTTTACGAGGAGCTCCACTGTGGCCGTATATACGCTTATGACGTGAATTAGATTTGCTTTTTGTTTTTCTATGATTCTAATTTTTCAGATTTTGTTGCCACATTCCGTTTTTCTATTATTTCCGTTTTTTTGCATTCTATTACCATATATAATTTTTCAACAGCACCGATTACATATTTCTGGTGACTTCTGACTCCACTCGCCAAATAGTGAGGTTTTTATGGTTTCCCAGAGATATGCCTCTCTACATGCACATTGAATATGGTTCCACAGCAGAGATTAAACTTTATTGAATTTTATGGCGTCGTGTTGGCGGCTGTCGAGAGATAAGTGCTTCAGCGAAATCCATCTCTGTTGCAGTTCGAATGCCTGTATCATACAGACTGACAGAAAACAGCTGAATTTCTTGATCCCTGTCGTCGACGACATTCTGCCTTCGAATGATGCTTTGTAAATGCCGGGCGAGTTGCAGGCGAAAGAAGTGGGGTGTCGTCTAACGCTCAACCTGACAATGTAGAAGTTTATAAACAAATAACTTCATTATAAGAAGCCTCTCTAGAAGAAGACGAAGATCATGTTTATCTTGGTTTCCTGCTTTCCATGAGGAACCACTTGAAGCCTGAAATATCCGGGTAGAAACAAAGATGTGGTTGAAAGCACTAGAGACATTGAACAGCAAGCCAAGTTGCACACTTCCGCACTTCTCAGTGACTGCTTTCTCGGCAATTTCAATATTAGATCGATTAGAATTGAATTTTCTATTCGTCTCATTCCGACATCTAGGTCGTTCAAAAGGCACTTGTGAATTCATACACTACACCGGGTCATTATCTTAAATAATTTTTTGAACAGATGGTTCCTTAGCTTCAATGTGTCTCTTTGACTGATGTGGTTGTTCGAACCTCGATGTCGATGTTTATTGGTGATTGCGATTCGGGCATAAGCCCTTCTCCAGGCCTGAGTACAATAATGCTACATATGATGAAGGAGCCCGTGAAGCGCAGTCGGAGAAGGCGCCGGCTGTCGCCTGCACCGGATACCAGGTTCCCGGTTCGGATTTCCCACCCAGGCCAACCAAGTCTTCCATCCCTCCTGGGTCGGCGAGTTGGTTCCAGACGTGTCTGGGAAGGATAAAGCGCTGACTTGTTCATCGGCTGGCCACCGCAAATCATTGTATGGCCAAATACGCATTCAACTCGCCTCCACGACATCCCGTAGAAGTAGAATGCGTGGCGCATCCCAAAGGAATTGAATAATCCTTTATCCTTTATAATTATGAATATGTCCTTTATCCTTTATCCTTTATGATGAAGGGCTTATGTCCGAAATGTAGCCACCAATAAGCATCGACTTCGAAATGCGAACAATCACATCATTCAAGCAAAAAAATCAAAGTACGAAACAGGATTTGTGACAGTTTCAAACATAATATTTCATTGTAAGAAGAGCACTATAGAACGCGATGCCAAAATACGACACTAGACGTTGCCAATAGAATACCTCACCAATAGAATCTCGATGATCAGGGACGAGTAATTAAACCTCTTCCACGTAGAAAGTCAGCCAGAAGTTGAGCGGTAGCAAAATACGCAGTACGCGTCCGTCCACATTAGATTTAGAAAATGGGGAATGTAGATAGAAGACAAGCGGATACGCTCTACTTGCACGCATCTCCATTCACCTGTTTTGACATCCCGCGGGATCCAATCGGTGATGGCTCTCGTCCAGCGGGTGTCTGCGAAGCGCATTACGTGGCCGGCCCACCTAATTTTCGACGACTTGGCCCATGCGACAGCGTCTCTGATCTTCAAACGTCGGCGAAGCTCGGAACTCCGGAGGCCTTCTCTCACTTGCGTGAGTCGTGTCACTCCATGCATCGTCCTCTCGATTCCACTCTGCGCGACGCTGTTCATCCTGCTTTCGTATAGCCCAGGTCTCTGAGGCGTATGTTAGGGCAGGAAGAACAGTGGAGTCGAATAGGTGGGCACGGAGTCGAACGCATCCCTAATCACACCTGTATAGTGTCAGATCTGAAGTTTCATCTAAAGCCGCCTCTGCTCTAGTTCCGCTGCATCCCCTTTTCATAGACGTCTCAGGGTTATCGTGTGAATATCAGCCCTGACTAACTACATTTTCTTATTACAACAGCGGGAATTCGTCATAGCTGCTTGCGCGACACGTTATCTGATTGTGGATGTTATTGGTTTTTGCATGTAGCTAGTGTGATGTCTCTATGTAGTGCTGGACTGTAGAGCAGAAAAAAACCTAAAACTAATGCTAGTGATTAATACCTGGCTTTTCACAAAACCCAACGACGCCGCATCCAAAGAATCCTTACAGCACATTCGCTAATGCTTCAAAATTATTTAGATCCGAGCATTCGATCGACTGTTATCTTCTTAACAAGGGAAGGGCCTGAAGCGAATGTCTGAACGGGGGGAGCGAGTCATATAGGGGGAATCCTCACTCTTCAGTTGGTTTGAAAATGTGTTTATTTTTTGCCAAGTCGTTAAACCCAAGGAGTAGGGGGTCACAATGGGATACGGCGCAGCAGGCGTTTGGGGTCTTGTACGCCCGCGATGCTACCGCAGCCAGTGGCTCGGAGAGCAGGTGTGTAGAGGGTTGACTCATGCGAGAGAGGTCAGGGGTTTGAATCCTCTACGTTGCTGCACCATTTCAACTAATTGGTTGAGATCTGGGGGATTCTGACGTCTATACCATTTTCAAACGATTTCTGCACATTTTTCCAGCTGTACTCTGTGGTATTCAACATGGTGATAAATGTTCAGCACCAGTGCACAGGTACAAAGTGGTTATGGTTATGAGTACGCAACCGAAATCCAATTGAAGACGTACCCTTTCCTACGAAACAAGAGTTCCACCCGAAAACGTTTTCATATGCCCGCTGCTTGCTTGCCTCTCCACGCCCATCAGTTCATCTTGCGGATCCCAATCTTCCTCTTCTTCTTCCACCACTTCCCCACTTCCAGCTGTTCGTCCACGTCAACTTCAAGCTGACGTGCTTCAAAGTCCTTGAGTATGCTGGCCATCCCTCCGGCCAGCTTGATCTTTTCCCTTGAAGATTCCTTGTCTAAAGGTGGGCCACACTTCGGCGTGAGCAGGTGAATCACCACTCGACCGTCGGCGGAAATTGTTGGTGTAAGGTTCTAGAAAGCCTTCAGCACACCTCTGATTTCCAGGTGACAAGCAGACATGAGGGATAGAGTGGTTTGATGCCGTTTAGCTTAATTTGCGGGATCCGCACACCTCGTTTCTCATTTGAACCACCTCCGACGTCACATCCTGGTCTGTTTTGAAAATCCGAGCGGGATGGTTTTTCCCGAGGCCTTTGGTCCATGTATGGAAACACTATGAGGAGCCTGTAGCCTTTATACGCTACCCATAAGGTGCCCAGTGGTGCTTCATGCACTTTGTACCTGTGTATCACTGGTGTTGATCATTTATACATAACCATGTTGAATACCACAACGTACCGCTGGAAAGAACGTCTGAAAATGGTGTATTCATCAGAATCGCCCAAATCTCAACCACATAGTTGAAATGCAAAAGTGCAGCAACGTAGTGGAGCCAAACCCTTGACCTCTCTCGCATGAGTCAAGACTCTACTCACCTGCTCTCCGAGCAAAGGTTGCAGAAGCATCGCGGGCGTACAATACCCCAAACGCGTGCTGCACCGTACCCCATTGTAACCCCCTACTCCTTGGATTTAACGACTTGGCAAAAAATAAACACATTTCAAACCAATTGAGGAATGAGGATTCTCCCTATATGACTCGCTCCCCCCGTTCAGACATACGCTTCAGACCCTTCCCTTGTAAGTTTTACCAGTGCTAACTATATTTCTAAGTCTTGGATGGATAAGTCTAACTTATCTGCCTCTTATTTTATTGAAATAGGACTGACATTCATTTTTTTAACATAATGAACTTCATCATTGAAATTGGGAGCACCAAGCAAGTGTGAATTTCTGCGGTCCGAGTTCTTCCCAGACTACGCCACTGATCAACGACTGGGTGATGTGTAATGTATTCCAAGAGCGTTCAAACACGTTAGAGGGAACAGAGACTGGCTCCTGTGTTAGTTGTGGCTCTTACGCTCAAGGTGGGAAACCCCATTCTGGAACGCAACTGTATTTTATTTTGGGTGTATTGACGATAGAGCGTAGTAGCTGGCCATTGGCCGCAGGCTATTGCATAGGCCTAATACGCACTTGGGCGCGTGTAGCGCAGTTGGAGGAGGCGCCGACGGTCGCATGCACCCAACACCAGGTTCGTGGTTCGGATTTTCCGCCCAGGCCAACCAAGCCTTCCATACCTCCGGGGTCAGTGAATTGGTACCAGACGTATCTGGGAAGGATAAAGATATCGACTCGCCACCGCAAGTCATTGTATGGCCAAATACGCATTCATATCGCCTCCACGACATCCCGTAGAAGTAGAATGCGCTAGCGCATCCTAAAAGGGATTGAGTAACGCAGTCCTTTATCCTTTAATGCACACTCAAGAGGTCTCCATGACATGTCGAAGAAGTAGAGTGCGTGGCGCATCCCGGAACGGATTTACGGATGCCGTCTTTTATCACCTTACACAGACGACTGCTCTATACTTGACTTCCCTCGGAATGACATAGTCACTTGCTTCGAGCTGCTAGACCAGTATTCCGAGCATGTAAAACTCACACGGAAAAGCCCATAGAGAACTGGACTTGCTTTTCTCAACGTCCAGCTCCACTTTTCTCATGGGAGTGTCATATTTCTGTGGCACCGAAGAACAAGTAGCAGAAGCATTCTTTCCACTGTGGCAGAGCTTCTAGAAGATGATTGGTCCTCAACAGAATCATCACCTAATCTCAGGCGCAGATGTAGGCGAAGAGTCACGAGTTCGGAGATGATGTTTGGTTGAATACAGCGCAGTTTGTGACAACAGAAGTTGGAGATCCATGAGCTTATACTAGGAACACAGAGTACTCGAATAGACATCAAGCAATTCTTTAGGTAACGCTTTCAGAACTTTTTTCCAGATTTTTGCGTGAACCTGCAACTACAAACCCTTTATGAATCCACGGAGAAAAACATAAAAAGCCTTCCAGAATTATTCGCCCAACCCATCTTCTTAAAGCCCCACTTCTGACACTAGGTTTTGTAGGCAACCTCGGATGATCAAAGTTTCTACTCATTATGATGTGAAGAAGAGTCATCCGCAAAACAGTCGTGCATTCTTGTATTGAATTAACGAAGGTAGGTAGCACCTACAGCTTCAATCAAGTAAACAGCGGGATTCTATGAGTGCATGCACGACGCGCTCTCAACATTTGACAAATAAGAGGACTAAATATCTCTTACCTACATAAATAACTCACTTATATTTTTGTATAACTTTCTATGAATTTTACGATTGTACAAATTGCACTTGTGTTTTCTGACGTCCTGTCTACTCCTTTTTTGGCAAAGAGCACACCAAAATAAAGATTTGCATATACAGTTCCGCCTTCGCTGTCGTTATATTCGGAAGTCTTCTATATGGAGTATACAAGGAGAAACGACTCTACCTGGTGCCCTACCTTGTCTTCCAGGTATACTCGAACGTTCTGACGTGCTTCTTCTCTAACCTTCTTCGTTTTAGCTTATATCGATTGGTGTCACTGTGATAGTGCTTTTTTCTTTCATAATAGCCATAGCACTTAATTCAAATATGGTCATTGATTTGGCAAAAGACATCGGAAACGTCGATCTGCATCGTCCACAACAGCAACTCGATCGTGGTAGGCTATCTTGTGCACTCGATTTGCTCTGGTAGTTAGAGTAAAAGGTAAATTTACCGTTTCAGCTATCACCACATTCACGGTTCTGCTCATTGTAAGTTTATGCGTGAGCGGATTTCTGCAGGCTTACTTTTTCGAGGTACGGCTCCTTAATTTGCTTGCGTTAACTAAAATTTGCAATACTGACCACAATTCCGATCCTTGAAGCTGTAGCTTGACATTCGTTTCATTCATTTTCATTTCATTTGAATGAATAAAAAATGATTACAATACAGGTACAAAAATTGTAGTAGTGGTATCTATCAGTGGAGATTTGTGGAGCTTTTGAATCCATTAGGTAGGATTGTGAAGTTCCGCCATTTCCGACATTCTTCCTGGTTTCAATCGATCACAACCTAACCAGAATCAATCAACATTCACAGAATCCCATTTAACACTGTTTTTAACCGTGATCGTCGTTTGATTTTTATGTAACTCACGATTCTACGTCCTTTTTTTGCTCCAGCGATTACTGATTGATAGTCTCACATCCTCTTTTAGAAGGGAGGTTAATGAAATTCCCGTTGAGGTTTCCAAAATGACTTATTGAATATTATAGTAGACTGCATGAGAAGAACCGTACTGGTCCTCAAATTTCTTGTGGAGAACTGTGTATGTAGATCAAAAATTACAAAAAACTAGCAGTTTTGCGCGGGCTGACAAAGCGAAAACGACGCCTTGAGAGGTCTTGCAATGCTCAGAAATTAACCTGCAAAAGGTATGGAGTTTTAGCTATAGTTAAAGGATAAAGGACAAAGGACGAGTTACTCAATCCCTTTTGGGATGCGCCACGCATTCCACTTCTACGGGATGTCGTGGAGGCGATTTGAATGCGTATTTGGCCATACAATGACTTGCGGTGGCCAGCCGATGAACAAGTCAGCGCTCTATCCCTCCCAGACAAGTCTGATACCAACTCACCGACCCCGGAGGGATGGAGGGCTTGGTTGGACTGGGCGGGAAATCCGAACCAGGTGAATCATACACAGCACCCGAGGTAGGGTCTGGGTGGGCGAGAGGAGCGATGATGATTTGCAGGGTAGGGGTCCAGGGCTCGAGTCCGACAGAGGAGTTTACGGTTTGCGGTGCGTTTTTCTAAATGTAGAATACGATTTGACCTTGATAAGACACCGCGTTCACATTCTAGCTCTGCTTTTAACCTTTTGTCGGATATTAAAATTCAGGTTTTCGAGCAGAGAACCTGTGATACCTGTGATACGTAGATTGTGAGCACGTCAAGTACAACCTATTCAAGACCTTTTATATGGAGGACGTAATTGCTATGACTGCTAAACCAGCACCTAACGATTCCACTTGATCGTTGTGTCTGTAGTCTTCGTACTCTGTGTGTAGCACTGAATTTGCGGACCTCAGAATAAACCCAATGGATGGAGGCGCTTCGTAGGCCATCTTTCCTAATACCCTGGTTGTTCATCACCGGCTTATAAAGCCTTAAAATTTTAATTTTTTTAAAATTTAAAAGCGTTTATAGGCGGAAAGTATGGAGAACTATGTAGAGTGTTTGGAAAAAAGTTCCCTTCACAAGGGTAACCGAATGCTGTTGTGAAACCATTTTACCTACCTCCTAATATTTTGGCGACGACCAATTGTCTCGGAACGTCTTCTAGCCCAGAGCAAAAAGCGTGCTTGCTCTCCTTTCACCATCTTCTTTGATGAAAGAAAAACCAAACCAATATTCTTCTTTTACATTTAAATCACGATTAGCCTACTGTTGAATGTTACACTTTTTCAAAAATTTATTAAAATGTGCAACTTATATTTTCTATTTTAAAGCTTTGAAGTAAGGAATAACATTCACCAGATATACAACACTATTAACGTATAACTGTTGCTGTTGGCATTTTCACTTTAAATATTTGCAGGTGATCTACTCCTTCTACTGCTTTCTCCAAGATCGTGAATGGTCGTTCAATTTCAATTTTGACGAGGCCGCTTCCACTCAAATGCCTTCGAATAACACTGTTCTGGAACCTGTAGGCGAGACTCCAACTCCGCATCAGGAGTAGATGTATGCCTTACTATCGTATTGTGTGCAAAGATATTTTTAGCTGTTCGCATCGTTCCCTAAAAATGAAATTGAATGAAAATAAACCGTTAGATGAGTAAACATTTGTGTTGCTAACAAATAATCAGTTTTCAAGATGGCAATTGTAACGTCTAGAAATTCATCACTGCCGAATTGGGTGGAGGTGCATCTATATATACTTCTGATACACATGAAGAAGTAGCTGCCACCTTTGCAATCTTATTCTGTGAAAAAATTCCATGAAAACGATGAGCACGGCTAGTGGCTTTCACTACGTAGACTTTGTTTCTGTTAATAGCATTATATGTTTTCTAGGTTAGGGCCTTATACGGTGATTCAGTTTTCATCCGTTTTCCTCGGTACACAACACATACGCAAATAGTAGATCACAGCTTACCTCAAACTTGGGTAATTAAACCCAACTGTATAATGTACAAATACAGTACACATTAGAGCATCCCAAAAACATCCTATGCGAGGCGAGGCTAATATGAGGAACAAATAAAAAGGATCGATAAGAGGAGCGTCATGTGAATTTTCCCATGTGACTCTTTTATAAGGAGTCTTTTGTTTGCATAGCTCAACAATCTGATAAAGCTCAAAGCGATTTTTTTTTACAATATCCCATGAATCGTCCTTCGATCGCGAGAAAGTAGCGACATTTCCATGTACATGCTAGAACTCCAGCTTGTGCCTGTACACCAATATGTGCCGCACATTTGTCGTCTTCTCCGCATTGAAGCTTAATAAGTAGCCTTAAAGCGTAGGAGAATTCTTAGGATCAAGGTAGGCAGCCATTTGAGGCGCTGTGTCCCTATAATTCTCCGTCAGTGAAACGCTTTACGAACCTACGCTGTTATATAACAGCAGATACCTCCCTGGGTACGACTCCGACGACAAACGCGCGAACAGGTTGTAGTTCCCATGAACTCGTCTAGGTCTAGAGGTTCCTTCAACACCACCTGCTCGTGAACACACTGCTGTTGTCACGGACGAGAGCTCGTGGTTCAACGGGCGATTTCTACGCCAAACACCACCATAGTACCTGCAGACGCTGAAACCGGAGGTTAAAGTCATGTGTTAGGAGTCACATGAAAGCGTCAAACATTTCATTTGATCCTCTGAAAACGTAGGACCATGTCTTTGTTTTCAAGTTTCCCCTTAAACTCTATGTGAAAGTATTAGGAATAGTTTATAAACAACAACCTGTTCATGTTTGCGCAGCAAAAGTTTTAGTAATATTATTTCTTTCTTTCTTTCTTTATTTATTTATCAGATGTAAGCATAACAATGGGCGCATGTAGCGCAGACGGAGGAGGTGCCGGCTGTCGTGTGCACTATACCTTGGCTCCGAATGAACCATTTTCGGATATCCGATTCGGATAATCCGATCCGAATCATCCAAAATTCGAGGTCCGTGAAATCGTTGCTATCCGAATCATCCAATTATCCAAAGATTTTCGATCGGATCCATTGTTTCAAACGAATCATTTTCGGATATCCAATTCGGATGACCCGATCCGAATCATCCCAAAATCCGAGGGAGTCAAAATCGCCCTTATCCGACTCATCCAAAAATTCGGCGTTCCAGAAATCGTCATTACCCGAATCATCCAAAAATCCGGGGTCCACAAAATCGCCGTTATCCGAATCACCAAATTTTCCGAAGATTTTCGATCGGATCAAATGTATATTGCGCACCCGATATCAGGTTCCTGCTTCGGAGTTCCCGCCTAGGCCAACCAAGTCTTCCATCCCTCCGGGGTCGGTGAATTGGTACCATACCTGTCCGAGTATGATAAAGTGCTGACTTGTCCATCATCTGACCACTGTAGGCCATTGTATAGCCAAATACGCATTCAAATCACTTCCAGATCCCGTAGAAGTAGAATGCGTGGGGCATCCCAAAAGGGATTGAGTAACGCCGTCCTTTATCCTTATCTTATTGACAGCAACGCTATTGCACCTCAACAGTGATGAACTCCTGAGCATCAGAGGGATCATCAAAACGAGATGAAGAAGCTACCTCGTGTTTGGCAGAAAGCAGACAGATACAGGATGACGACGCTTCTAAAAAGACACGAATATCACAAATTTTGGGAGCACTTGAGTGCCTACGTCTAGCAATTTTCAAGTCATAGGCGAAAACCTAAAAAAGATAAGTGTTTCTTACTTTTTCACATCATCCCAAATATATTAGGGGGGGGGGGCAAAAGTAATGAAACACCCCATGCCGTGTCCATATATCTCGTGGCTGAAGTCTGGTTTCGTGCTTATCGTATTTGTATGTTTGCATGCTACTTTCCGAAGGCCACCTGAGAAGTTAGCACTTCCGCCCTTTCCAGAAGCATGCCAAAACCCCAGTCTGTCTCATGCCGAAACCCCGGTCTGACGAGTCGACCTGTGTCGCGCAAATCTCGCCTAATTCCCAACCCCGAGCAGTCTGGGCTCAATATTCACGCAAGATGAGAAGTACGTCTTCTACCTTAACCCTGCCAAGCAGCGAATCTGGGTGAGGCCTGGTGACCTGTTACCGACCTTCGTTCGGCGAGATGTTCACGGCGAGAAGCACCTTTGGAGCTTTTGGATCTGCGCCCGTAGAACGGTTTGCCTGAAGCTGTTTCCCAAGAGCACTACGATGAACTCCAAGGCCATGGTGAGCAAAATAGAAGAGATGGGCCGGCGACTTGCTCTTATTCATTCCCATCGCTTCAAAAAGGTTCTCCTCTTTGACAACGCCGCACCCATCGGGAACAAGTAACCACGGATAAGCTTGGCCAGCTGGGCTACGTTCACATGTCTCACCCACCGTATTCGCTGGGCATCTCTCCATGCGA
Organism: Heligmosomoides polygyrus polygyrus; assembly: GCA_947396885.1. Classification (NCBI taxonomy): domain Eukaryota; kingdom Metazoa; phylum Nematoda; class Chromadorea; order Rhabditida; family Heligmosomidae; genus Heligmosomoides; species Heligmosomoides polygyrus. The sequence goes on from OX377206.1 coordinate 85,414,440, forward strand.
ATACCACTACTTCTTGAGCCTACAGGACTTCCTAGTCGGAAGGGACACAAGAACCCAAGCACTGCTTGACAACCATATCGAGCAGTTGATCAACACCAGGCCCAAGCAGTTCTGGAAGGATGGGATCAGGAAGTTTGAGCAAGGAAATTGCCCCTAATGGAAAATACATTCCTCAGCATCGTTAAGTTGTAAATGAGTTATAAAGAGATAAAGATTTTTTCAATTTGTCTCATTACTTTTGCCCCCCCCCCCCCTAATAAAGTCGGCCCACTGATTCCCATCCACACTCAGCTGCATCACATCCCTACACCCACAGCTGCTTCATATCGTGGATAGTTTCGATGTATAGTACAGACGCATTGAGGGGCTTTTTTCCCGTCAACAGTGCATTCCATCTGCTAGCTCATGCACTCGCTTCAAAACCAATCGTTCCAGCGTAGGATGCTCCTCACCTGGAAAGCTCGCTCTCGCTTTGCTGTACTGCAGTATGCAGGCCTATCCCCAGAACACTTTGTTGTAGATCCTCCAGGTGATACGATATATAGAAGGTAGGTTCCTTGAAACCGGTTCTACTTCTTTTACATCGTCGAAAGTTATTCACTGTTCGCAATCACCACAAGACGTTTCGTGAATGTTTAAGAGAAAATTAGAACGAAAAAGCAGCTAACAATCCAACCCTAACTCAGCCACCTGCACAAAATATCATTGGAATAAAAGTTACCAATGGTATTGAATTGCGTAGATGCTTCAAAGGCAATAAGTAGCCGCACTGTCTTTTTCTGTCACCTTTAAATCACTAATATCCAGTTGAATAACGTTGAGCTTGTCTGAAAATTAATTTAAAATTGACAGTTTATCTCGTTCGAGCATCTGAAAGAGGGAACATTGTCAAAAAGTACAGACAAAGTATTATTGTCAACACGAAAGATTCTGTGCATAAATACGAGTAGTCGCCGGTTTATAAAAAGAAATTGGACCGGCACGTGTTCGACCTAACATATTGTTCAGCTTCAGGAACTCTTATCACCAGAGCCGCAGGTTTGCTCTTTCTAGAGTTGGGAAAGTTGATCCTTTCTTCTATTGTTAATTGAGTGGGTTCTCAAATTGACGGACTTTGGAAGAAGCATCATACTCCTGACAAGCTCAGTACTTTTAATTTGTAGCTTTCCCATTTCTATTGCGTTGTATTAAATTTCGTTCTCCGTTCAGAATTTTGTATGCTGATTAATATTTCGAACCACGCTATTTTCTCATGCATCCTCATGCGATGAACAATATGAGGATGAAATAACAAGCAGAAAGCAAGCGTTTTTAGAGCATTGCTGATATGCCTATCGTAAGAGTTCTTCCAAACGCATTTTCCTGGTTTATAGTTGAAGAAGTGTCATCTGAAAGCCCTTAAAGTGAGAGTAGCTGCATTCGATGTGAAGACTCAAATCAGATCATTCCATGTTCGACTCTCGATGAACCTTGGCATCTTTGATGTTGCAATAGTCCAGTAGTTTGTTTAGCGTAGCCAAGATTGGTACAAGGCTTTATTTCGGCTGACGTTTCGGCGTTGTCGCCTTCTTCAGAGCCTGGAAAAGTCGAAGTCATTTGAGAAACTACCCTCCCAAATGCCATTTCATTCTGCAGGAGCCCATCCAAAAGGCTAAGAGACCAAGAGAACGACAACGTAGAAAGTCAGTAAAAGGCTAACCTTTATGAGTGGACAAATGAGCCACTGACACCCTAGCTGAACGGAAGATGGGTGAATGACATAGAGCCCTTGGGACCACATGCCTTAGGGACCTAACGGGTCATGACCCAGAGGTCAAAACCCACACAGGGCGACGTACGGCGCCAGCTCGTACGGGTGAGTCGAAGAACATTTGTGACTCTATCCGCTCTAATGCCAAAGTAAAACTGCGGGAGAGATTCACAAGGCT